>CAJQZJ010001333.1:743230-755924 GCA_907164525.1 Lophiomys imhausi
TACTAAGTTAAAGTAAGCACTACTAAGTTAAAGTAAGCACTACTAAGCTACCTGGAAGCCTCTGGAGCAGAAGTCTGTCCTCTGACCCCAGCCCTCTCTCATCTCTCCAGCTTTCCCTTTCTCTCTCTCTCTCTCTTTCTTTCTTTTCCCGAGTTTTTCTTTGTATCCTTGACTGTCCTGTACTCACTTTGTAGACCAGGCTGGCCTTGAACTCACAGAGATCCGCCTGCCTTTGCCTCCCAAGTGCTGGGATTAAAGCTGTGCACCACCATGCCCGGCCATTACAGACAGTTTTGAACTGCCATGTTGGTGCTGGGATTTGAACCTGAGTCCTTTGGAAGAGCAGCCAGTGCTCTTAACTGCTGAGCCATCCAGACCCCACCTTTCCTTTTATTAATAAACTTTCTTTTCTGTTTCTGGGTGGAAGGAAACTGTTACTTTATATTCATTGATATTATAAAAAATCTCATTTCTTCCTAAGTTACTTGATTTTAGTAGTAGGTTTGCAATTTCATGTAAAATAATTCTCACTCTCTTCTTCCCCTCCTCTGTGTTTGGTGTTCTGAGAGGGTCTCTATGTAGACTACTCTGGCCTTGAACTTTGCATCTTCCAACTTCTACTTCCTTGGTGCTAGGGTTATAGGTGTTGCCATCACATCCAGCTAAAGTAGTTCCCTTAAAAATTGCTAATAGCCTTATTTATTTATTTGTTTCTTTGTTTTTTTATTTTTGATTTTTCGAGACAGAGTTTCTCTGTGTATCCTTGACTGTCCTGGACTCACTCTGTAGACCAGGCTGGCCTTGCACTCACAGAGATCCACCTGCCTCTGCCTCCTGAGTGCTAGGATTAAAGGTGTGCGCCACCACTGCCCGTCAATTACAGACAGCTGTGAACTGCCATGTGGGTGCTGGGATTTGAACTTGGGTCCTTTGGAAGAGCAGTCAGTGCTCTTAACCGCTAAGCTATCTCTCCAGCCCCACAATTACTATTTTTAATCATATATTCTACTACTAATATTTTCTAGAAAAATATTTTAAGGGGGAATCACTATCATTCTTTGTTTTTATTTTTGAGAGAGTCTTGTGTAGCTTAGGTAGACCTCAAATTTGCTCTGTAGTTGAAGCTAGCCTTGAACTCTTGCCTCTACCTCCCTGGCAATGGTATTATAGGTGTGAACCACAGACTCAACCTCTGTAATCATTCTTTATCCATTAGTGTCTGTGTGAATTATCAAAGTTCTTTCATAAAGTCTTTTAAAACAGAGTCCATGAGTTTTTCTTTTCTTTCTTTCTTTCTATCTTTTTTTTCTCCAATGCTGAGCTCAAACTAACAGCCTCATAAGAACTAGGCTAGTACTCTACCACTGAGCTGTAACCCTGTCCCAAAACATGATCCACATGCAATTCTAGCATGACAAAATACATTATCGATATTATTTTATTTGGTAGAAACTAAACACAAATTCAGATTCATTTAAACAGTATAAGAAATCAAACAGAATTAACATCTTTTAAAGATTTAGTTTTATTTTATATGTTTGGGTGTTTTGCCTACATGTATGTATGGGCAACATGTGCATGTATTGCCCAAGGAGGCTGGACGAGGGCATAGGATCCCTTGGAACTGGAACTAAAGTCATGAATTGACATGTGGGTGTTGGGAACTGAACCGGGTCCTCTCCAAAAATAGCCAGTGCTCCTGACCACTTAGTATCCCTCCAGCCCTAAAAATGAACCTTAAAAATGATTTTCTCATAATTTAATTGTTACAGAGGTAAATGTTAATTCCTTATTACTTGCTAGATCTCAGCACAGTTATTCAAGTGAGCCTGAAACACCAAATGAGCTTCATTTAAGATAAAGCATAGAGTATTTTTTTTTTATTCTAAGAGTTTTAGGAAAGAGAAAAAACCAAAAACAAAACCACTTCTAAAATCCAAGATGTCTAGGAAAAGATAAAGGGCTTCTTTGGTTTGGCTTAAACCATCAATGAAGTTGTTTCATAAATTTGAGGACTTTTTGGGCCATAAGTAAATTCTTAGAGTCTCTGAGATGCAATATTAAATCTGTGATGTGAAGGGATAAGGGAGGAGAGTTATTTTATTTTATTTTAAAAATATTTGTATTTCAAGCTAAATTTATATGAACTTTCATTTTGCTAACATGGTGGGCGTTTAAGGGCAGAGGGGTGCATTTCCTTGTAAAATAAGCTATCTGTAGTTATGACTGAGTACAGGGTGTGGCCAGCACAGCTGTTTCAAGTGTGTCCTCTGTTCTGATCTGTGCTTGCAGGGCGGAGTGCCACCACAGCCACGAGCCGCTCATTCGTGTGCAGTTCTGGGAAATAAGGGTTATGTCTTTGGCGGACGCGTTTTGGTCAGTGTTTTCCACAGAAATGGTGTTTTCATGTTGATGTTTATAAACACTTGTCTTCTGATTTTGTGGAACATCTGAACATTCAAATAACCTAGAGAGTAATCTACACCTAGCAGTAATTTGTATTTGACTCCTGTTTCCCAAAGAGACCCCTCACAGGCTGTCATGGATGATTTTCAGTCATACTTTAATGAGGAGAACTCTTCACTTGAGTACAGTGTCAGGAATATTAATTTCTTACCATCCAAGTTCTGTTAGTTTAAACCTGTCTCTTCCTCTTCCATCTGACACATTAATGTGGGATCGCCATGTTAATTTTCTTAATGCTTAGAATTGATTTCCAACATTTAAGCTTCCAAAGCTAAGTAGAATAATGTCATCTGTGCTCAATCTGAACTTATTTGAAAACTAATCTTTATTCCATTAAAGAGGTAAAACACTGTCCAATTATCTTGATTTTATTTTAGCAAACTAGGATGAATGACTTACACTATCTCAACTTAGATGCCTGGGTTTGGTCTGGAAGGTAAGTGTGAAGTCTGCATTCCAACCTATAGGAGTGGGGGTGGTCATAGTTCAAGCTTGGGTCTCTGAAATTGAGTTGAAATTTTTTCTTTAGATTATATATCTAAACAAGAAATATAAAATTTACATTTCCTTTCTTCCTTCTTTCAAGACAGAATCTCACCAAGTAGCCTAGGCTGGCCTTGAATTCACAGTTGTCTAAGCCTCAGCCTCACAAGTGAAAGTATTGCAGGTACTACATACAGTCAGCTAAATGGAGTTTATGCAAATTTTACACAACATAAAAATAGTAAGAGTTGAAAAAGTATCATGTGAAACTGATAGTATTCTTCAGAGACTGGTCACTAGAGGAGATGGAGTGGCAGAATGGAGCCATCTCACACCCCGAGATAATGAAATGGATAAAAGTCAGGTTTTGTCTTTGCCTCCTTATATTGTTTAGCAGCAACTGAATATATTTAGGTATTAGTTTGGACATCCTGTAATGCACTGGAATTAGGGCTATATATTATTATAAAGTATAAATACTATTAAAAATAAAATTGTGTGAACTGGGGAAAATAGGTCAACCAGGAAGTGCTTGTGTAGCAAACATGGGGACCCTTTGGGTTTAGGTCCTCAGAACCCATATAAAAAGCCAGGCATGTTGTGTGCTTCCAATCAGTACTTGGGAGGCAGAGATGGATTCTTAGGACTCACTGGCCAGTTGGCCTAGCTGACTGTGCAAGTTCCAGGCCAGTGGGAGACTCTGTCTCAAACAGACAGACAGACAAACAAGCAAAAGAGCCCAAAAAACAAAAAACCGATGTGGACGTGGACAGCTCCTGAGGCACAGCGCCTGTTACTGACCCTTGCCCTCCACACACACACACAAAATACAACTGTGAGTAGCCAGATATGGTGGTATTGTGAGTAGCCAGACATGGTGGTATTATGAGTAGCCAGACATGGTGGTATTGTGAGTAGCCAGACATGGTGGTATTGTGAGTAGCCAGACATGGTGGTAGGCCATGTAACTCGAGAGGCTAAGGCAGGAAGACAGTGAGTTTGGGGTGAGCCTTGCTATATAGCAAACTCGAGACCTGCCTGGGATACATAGTAACAATGTGTCTTAAAAACAACAAATTCCCCAAATAAAAAGTAAAACCATAAAAGCATGAGAAGAAAAACAGTAGCAAGTTATTCTTAAAACTTTGGCATTAGAGATTATGTAAACCTGAACTTGTTAAGTGAAAAAGACTGATTCATAAAACCAGCTAAAAATTAAACATTTCTCAATAAAAAGATGTTAAAAGACAAATTTGAGAATGTAAACCAAAAGTAAACTGAAAGCAATATTGTAGCATTTTTTTAAAAGGAGAAAGGTGAGCAGGGTGTAGTCACACATGCCTTTAATCCCAGCACTCAGGAGGCAGAGGCAGGCAGATCTCTGTGAGTTCGAGGTTAGCCTGGTCTACAGATCGAGTCCAGGACAGCCAGGTATACACAGAGAAACCCTTGTCTCGAAAAACCAAAAGAGAGAGGGTGGGGGGGAGGGAAAAGTCAAAGGTCCACAAGAACTTAGGAAAAAAAAGAATCTAGTGGAAAGTGGGAAAGGACACAAATGGACAGCTCACAGGAGCAAGTGACCAGAGGCCACTGTGCTAGGCAGTGACAGCGCACTTGGTATCCTGAAAGGTAGTCTACAGTATGCTTGAAACAGATGATGGAGCTGGGTGTAGCCATGGACCCCTTTTCTCCCACCATCCAGGAGAAGGAGGCAGAGGCAGGCAGATCCCTGTGAATCTGAGGCCAGCCTTGGCTATAGAGTGAGCCTCTGAACATATTTTTGTGGTTGTTAAATGACTCATAACCAAAGTATCTATTTTTCTTTTATTTTCTTCTTTCTTTCTCTCTCCTCCTCGTTCCTTCCTTCCCTCCCTACTTTATTTCCCTTGCCAGCCCCTCTCCTTTCCTTTTCTTGTCAAGATCTCTGTATGTAGCTCAGGCTGACTGAAGTCAGTGTGTAGCCCAGGCTAGCCTCAAATGCATGATCTTATTTCAGCCTTTTGGGTACTGGAATTACAAGTGCTCACCTCTACTCTTCAGTTCAGCTTTTTCTTTAAGATCTGAGATGAGTGTTGTGATGAAGGCACAACACTAACAGGCCAAGGAAGAGAGAGGCTCTTGAGCCAGATGATGACACTGTTCTGGGAAGATAAAAAAATCTTTTCATGTTGGTTAATTCAAATTTGGATTTTAATTATTTCCCCTTGCCACAGGATTTCTGTTAATGGAGAAAGCCCCAAACATCGATCATGGCACACTTTAACAGCAATAGCTGACGATAAGCTTTTCCTATTTGGTGGACTAAGTGCGGACAATATTCCACTGAGTAAGTTCATCCAGCTTAACGTGCAGCCATTACCTCCTTTACCCAAGCGCCCCTGTGGCAGGCATCTGGGGAAGGCCCGAGTCCCTGCTGGGAAGTGTAGGAGCTATGTGTGGTGGTGGTGGCCTGAGGGGGCCCCTTGTGGGGTTGGGGGGACATGACGGTGTTTAAAAACTGTTTTACATTTCTTCCTGTTATGTGTGAGAGTCTGCTTGTATATGCATAGATGTACCCAGTGCATGTGTGGAAGACAGGAGAACTTGTGAGTGTTGGTTCTCTCCTTCTACCATGTGGGTCTTAGGGATCAAACTCAAGTCATCAGGCTAGGTAGCAGGTGACTTTACCTGCTGAGCCATCTTGCTGTCCCCATTATCTTTGATTTGGTGGGGTTTTGTTTGCTTGTTTGTTTGATTGGGTTTTTTTGTTTGTTTTTGTTTTTTTATGTGTTTAGCTGTTTGCCAGTATATATGCCTTGTACCACATGCATCCAAGTGCCCATGCAGGCCAGAAGAGGGTATTGGATCCCCTGGAACTAGAGTAACTGATGGTTGTAAGCGGTCTTGTGGGTGCTGGGAATTGAACCCAGGTCCTTTGCAGGAGCAGCAGTTCCTTAACACTGAGTCATCATCTCTTCAGTCTCTTGTCTTGTTTTGAAGGGCAGGGTCTCCCCATGTTGCCTTGGCTGACCTGGAACCCACTATGTAGACCAGGCTGGCCTTAAACTCAGGAAGATCTGCCTACCTCTGCCTCTGGAGTGCTAGGATTAAAAGTGTGCCCCACCATACATAGTTTTTGTTTATTTGTTTGTTTTTGTCTTGTTTTGTTTTTCAAGACATGGTTTCTCTATGTGGTGTTGGCTGTTCTGGAATTCACTGTGTAGACCAGGATGGCCTCAAACTCAGAGATCCACCTACCTCTGCCTCCCAAGTGCTGGGATTAAAGGCATGCACCACCATGCCCAGCCTGTTTCATTTTTTCATTAATTGTATTTTGTACTTATACTGCAGTCATTTTTTTCTCCCTGTATCTCTAACCATATGTTTGCACTGTGAATTGATATGACAGAGTCGGGGTTATAGTTTACTGGCACTGGTAGAATGGTTGGCATGTGCAAGTCAAGGCCCTAGGACAGAAGATAGAGAGAATTAAAGTTCCTTTCCATTCCCACATCCTGTGATTTTGTGTCCTGATTTTCTGTCCAGATGCTTATTGTACTATAAGCTAGACTATGAATGACAGTCTTCCCTAAGGCTGGAAACGTAAGGATGGAAGACCAGTTTCTTCTTTTTGTTGTAGAATTACAAAAGTGCTCAGCAGAATCATGTATCCCCTCTAATTGGTGTTTTGTTTGCTTTACATTCATTTATTCATTTAAGTATGTGTTGATTGTGTGTGTACCTCTGTGTGTGTAATCTTGTGTGTGCTACATTGACATGTGGAGGTCATCTAACAACTTGTGGAAGTTGTTCAGGTATCTCCTGCCATTTGGTGGGCTACAGCGACAGGACCCAGGTTACCAGGTCTGGACAATTAGCAGTGCTATCCACTGAACTATCTGGTCGGCCCCACAGTGACAGCTTTCAGGAGTCAGTTCTCTCCTTTTCCAGGTAGATACTGGGACCCTCCCTCTAGTCTTGGCAACAGGTCCATTTACCTGCAGAGCCCATCTTGTGGGCCCTTAACAAACACACTTCAATGGACAGAGATATTTTTCATTCAGAAACTTCACATACCCTTAAAACTATTTACAATACTTTCATTAGAGGGCCTGAGGAAGTCAGCTGGAAGAGTATTTGCTGTTCAAGTAAGAGCACCTGAATTCTGTCCCTGGGTACCCACATTGAAATTTGGATATGGGAGGTGCTTTTAGAATCCCAGTCCCAAAGGAGACAGGAGGATTCCTGGAGCTCCCTTCCAGGCAGTCTAGCCAATCAGTGACCTCATAAGTCAGTGAGAGATCCTCACATAAAGGATGGAAAGCCAACCCGGAAAGACACCAGGGCTGATCTTCTACCTCTATCTAGGTCTGTTGTACAGAATCTGAAAGCAGCTTCAGTTTTCCTTTCTCTCTCTTTCTTTTTATTTTATTTATTTATTTATTTATTTATTTTTTGTGGTAGCGCTTCTCTGTGTAACAAACCCTGACTGTCTTGGAACTCACTCTGTAGACCAAGTTGGCCTCAAATTTATAGAGATCCTCCTGCTTCTGCCTCACAAGTGCTGGGATTAGACGTGTACACTACCACTGCCCAGGCTTGCTGAGATTTTTAATTAAATTTGGAATATATTAAGACTGACATTTGTACATTTCAATAGAGATTAATATCATAACTTCATGATATCTAGTGTTTTTTTTTTAATGGATTTTGGCTTAGAGCTCTTTTTTTTTACATTTTTTATTTATTTATTATGTATACAGTATTTGCTCTACATATATTTCCCCGGGCAGATCTCAATGTAGATGGCTGTGAGCCACCATGTGGTTGCTGGGAATTGAACTCAGGACCTTGGGAAGAACAGCCAGTGCTCTTAACCTCTGAGCCACCTCTCCAGCCCTCTAGTGTTTTTTTTTAAATTGTACTTGATTTTTAAAATTTTTTATTTGTATGGAAGTTTCACTTCCATGTATATCTGTGCACCATATATGTGCAGTGTCCACAGAAACCAGAAGAGGGCGTCAAATCCCTTGGGACTATAGTTTCGGATGAGTGTGAGATACCATGTAAGTGCTGGGAACAGAGCCCAGGTCCTCTGAAAGAGTCATCTCTCCAACCCCGTAGTTCCTGTTTTTGTTCATTAGCATATGGGACATTGAATGCTCTAACTCTTCCTTCCTTCTTATAGAGTAAGATTAAGATTTGTTTGCGTACATACCAAAACTCTTTGCTTTGTTACATAGCCAATGCATTGTGCTTATATAAAAAGTGTCCACACTACTTAGCAACATGTGCTGAAGTGTTTCTGGGGAGAATGATGAAGATCTAGGATTTAACAGTTCAACAAAGGACAACACAGAGGCAACCAGGTCACAAGTGGCGAAGTTTCTTTTCTTTTTTTTCTTTCTCCTTCCCATCCCCCTCCCCTGTGTTTCTTTCCTTCTTTTTGGTGCTGACATTGAACCAGGGCCTCACAAGCTAAGTACAGACTTCACTAAAAGCTTTAAACCTTGATAGTTACTGATTCTAGGATGTGGGGTATTCTCATATTGTATATGTTTATAATGTTTATGTAAAATATGCAAACTCACCCAAGATAATGATATAAATGCAAGATGATAAACCTGAAAAAAATTAAAATTATATTCCAAAGGCTTAATCATAATTTCTGAACTGTCCTAATATTGCAGGTGATGGTTGGATTCATAATGCAATAACAAACTCTTGGAAACAACTTAGACATTTACCTTACACCAGGCCCAGGTAAGCCCCAAAGTAAAACAGTTGAGAGTTTTTAAAGTGTTAAGATTTAGCACAGAGAACATAGTGTTTGTAAGGGAACCATAAGCAACAGAAAGTTACTTCTCAAGTTAGCTTTATGTTAATTAACTAAATGAATTATTTTGATTATGTTTATAAAAATGATTTATTTACTTTTTATCCATAGTTGCACAATTGCAAATGTTACTTTTAGCTAAATATATGTTTGTCTAATAAATATAAAACAGCTCAAAGTAATTTAAAATCTGTTATAAGATCAATTTTTAATGTTACTATTTTTAATAAACAGGTAGGAATAGGGCAAGCTTTAATAATGGTTATTTTTAGAAGGCATTTATAGCAGTTTATTGGGATTTTGCTTTAATGTTACTGTAAAGACAGATGATATTTTTTTCCTTATCTACAGTCTGAGCAGGGTGTGATGGTCCATTCCTGCTACCCCAATACTTGGGAAGTACAGGCAGGAAGGATAAGAGCTTAAGGCCATCGTTGGTTATGTAGTGAGTTCGAGGGTAGCCTGGACTACATGAAACCTTGTCTCAAAATAAACAGCAGTGTGATATATTCATTAATGTGACTATTTAGAAAATGCTATTTGTTTGTTGTATGTTATAGGATAAATATTGTAGAAACAATATGCTGTTATTAAAGAAAATCAAATAGTGCCATAATATTTTTTTCAAATGTAATTGACTAATATAATGAAAATGTCCTCATAGGAAAGTCAGATAGAGCACGCCATAGGATCATCTGCAGATAGCAAGCTGTCTCGTGCCATGTGTGTCAGAAGTGACCTTACTCCAGATTGTTTGTAGTGTAAAGTTGACTTGTGTTGTATCTTTCTGTTATTTAACAAATGACAACTAATAGCTTGTTTGAGAAAAAGACCTAAATGTTCTTATGTACATTGATACATAAATCTATACTAATAGTGTTTAGAGACCATCATAACTGCATATGCTATTTTTATATTTTATGTATAAAACTTCATTAGAATATATTAACACATCTAGCTCTTTGAAACATTTAATTCAAAGAGTTTTTTTATTGAGATAGCATTCAAGTTCAGCTACTGCTTCGCCTTTGACTTTACAAATTCACTGAAGTCAATAATTCCTGCCCTTTCTCATCTGTGAGATGAGGGGACTCAGGGTTTCCTCCAGGTTTTTTCTATGAATACATTAACTATGATGACTGTGGTAGTAAATATGCTTAAGTTTTCTGACTTACATTTCAAGTCTTAATGAGTAGTTAGAGCAGAACAACTGTTGTCAATGATGTGCTAGTTAGAACTAGAGCTATGTAACACTCTTTCTTTTGACTGACCTGATGTGTCCTGTCAATGCTATGCTTTGTTAGAACGTTTAGGTGATAAGTGTAGAGCTGGGAGAGGACATAAACTGTCAGTCTGTAGAAAACATCAGGTTGCAAGCTAGATGCCACCAAAGTCAAGGCAGGAAAGGCTTTCCAGTGTTCTTCGGAGATGAGATCCAGGTCCGAGTTTCCCTCAGACAGATAAGACAGAGGCAGATCTGCCTTCAGGTATGAGGTGAGGAGGAGAACAGGTGGGGTAGAGTGAGGAGACCTCTGTGTGTGTGTGTGTGTGTGTGTGTGTGTGTGGTTTGAATGAAAGTGACAAGCAAGTCTACATCTCAGTGCACTGTGTGTCTTCCTGCACTGTAATGTGCAGTGACAGCTGCCTGAGTCTCCTCTCAGGGTTCCTCAGCCTCAGCACTGTTGACATTTTCAAGTGAACAACCCCAACAACTCGCTGTTGCTAGGAATACCCTGTGGGTTGTGAGACGCCTGGAAGCATCCTGCTTGAGACTCACTGTCCTATGATGAAGCGCTCTCCTCTCTAGACCTCACTGTATGCAAATCTGTGCCTGGTTATATGACCCTCTGTAGAGCTCCATCTGTTAAAGAATGACTCTGTGTCTGTAAAGATGTCAGAGAAAGTGCTGGCACATAGAGCCCTAAGTCCTGTCAGATGCCATTAATACTGCCAGCATTACCCATAATTCCCATGGCTTCTCTCCTAGAAATTAACCCAATCCTTCCCATAATTGGGGACATTCAATGTTTTCTGTCTCCTGTTCCAATTGGCTCTCTAACCCCATGCCTAACCCCTTGACATTATCTGGGTTCCTGCTGAACATTTATAGGACTGTATACTGGAGAATTGGGCAGAGTATTTACCAAATAGCATATCTCATGCTTCATCCTGGGTCATGAGTGTATTTGTCATTGAGTGTATGTGGAATTGAAGGAAGTGTGCAGTCGTACTGTTTGCACTTGTGGGTTTAAGTAAAATGGATAAATGTATACAATTATATATTCAATAGTAAATAAGTATAATATATTACTATCTTGGGTAACTGTTGCTTCAGTAATTTGTTCTACTAAGAAAAGCACCCTAAATCAAGACACAAGGGCTTTGAGAGCCCCTGGGTTGCATAGTGAGTTCCAGGCCAGCCTGGTCTACATAGAAAGACAACCCCCCCCTCTTTTTTAAGAAAACTATAATGCTCTCTTAAAGTCAAAGTAATGACTTTGTAAAATTCTAAGTTTATCATATAAAATTGAAACTTTACCTACATATTTTTTTTCTGAGAGCTAGGGCCTATGGAATAAATTTATAAAGCAATAATATTGTTTTCAGTACATAATGTGAAATTTGAGATAGGTGTGAGCTATCTATCAGACCATTTCCCAGAGAATACTAGATGCTCTACTTGTTCATGAGCTAATTTGTATATTTAATGACTGAATAAACTAATCTCTTTATGTGTTTGTTTTTGCTAATCAAAAGTTTTAGAGCACAAACTGGGTGCAGAATACCATACTGGGCATTTTTGGAAGGGAAAGTTAGAACAGGTTGCAGTGGTGTACTTCTGTACAGTTATGACCACTCTGAAAACAGGAGCACCTAATGTGTAGCATTTGCTGATTTCCAAGGTGTAAAAACTCCCACCATGACTGATACCAAGCTACCAACATGATGTCACTGAACCTGAAGCTGGATGGAGATTCACTAAATGGGCTTCAAATAGCCAATGACCAAGTCCCAGCACATCACTGTGGCCATTTCTGACCTCACAGACCTCAGTCTTAAGGAGCTAGAAAACACAAGTCCAATAGCACATAGAGCAGCTCATGTTCACATGTAAGTTAGGAGAGCATAAAGTGAGCGAGTCAGTGTCTGAGCAGGACCAGTTTGCATGGGTGATTTGGAGCAGTTCCTGGGGGCTGAGCCTGTGAAGAGAAGAGGGATTTAACATAAGCATAAGAAGAGTGGACAAAAGTATGGAGGGTTTTGTTTTTTTGAGACAGGGTTTCTCTGTGTAGCCCTGGCTATCCTGGAACTCACTTTGTAGACCAGGCTAGCCTTGAACTCACAGAGATCCTCCTGATTTTGCCTCCCAAGTGCTGGGATTAAAGGCATGCGCCACCACACCTGGCAATTACAGACAGCTGTGAACTGCCATGTGGGTGCTGGGATTTGAATCTGGGTCCTTTGAGAGAGCAGCCAGTGCTCTTAAGTGTTGAGCCATCTCTCCAGCCCTAGCCTGGAGTTTTTATATCTCAGGGTAGGTGGAGTTGGAAGAAATAGAATGCTCATCTGGGGAATAACAAAAATTAAGCTTTTTAGGGGAAAATAGTTGTTGATCATAAATATTAGGCTGGGAAAAAAAACCAGCTCTTGTAGCATAGATGCCTCCTGATCAGGAGGTCCCAAGACCACAGTGGATTGTAACATAGGACTGGGGCTGTAGCCCAGTGGGAGAGCGATTGCCATATATACAGGCCTTGGCTTCAGCCCAGTACTGAAACAACACAGAGCCACATACTGATCCTCGGTATATTCCAAAATATTTAGAAGAGACAAACCTGAAGATTCCGGACACAGAGCTGATAAGTGTTTGAGGGACAGAAGTGCTGGTTACCCAGATTAACCACTGCACACTTGGGTCAGATCATCTCA
>CAJQZJ010001333.1:776304-811707 GCA_907164525.1 Lophiomys imhausi
TGTGTGTGTGTGTGTGTGTGTGTGTGTGTGTGTGTGTGTGTGTGTGTCACAAGGTCTCTGTGTAGCCCAGGCTGGCTTCAAAGTCATGGTCTTTTGTGATTCCATATGAACTTTTTATTATTTTTTCTAACCCTATGATAAATGACACAGGAATTAAAGATCTTTTACAATTTAGTCCATTTTTTTTCTATTTTACCTTTTATTGCTCCCAAAGCCTGTAATCCATAACCACTATAACTAAACTATAGAAACATTTAAAAATCATTTTATCTGCACAGGCTTTTGTCTGAATGTCTGTCTCTTGACCACATGAACGCAGGGTGCCCCTGAGCCTAGAAGAGGGTAAGACTTTATGTAGAACTGGTGTTACAGCTGCTGGGTGGGTGCTGGGAATTAAACTGGAGTCTTCTGGAAGATCTGCCAGTACTCTTAACCCTTGAGCCATCTCTCCAGACCCCATCACTTAGCGTTACTTTTTTATTGTAGTCAGCCTTACAGAAGAAAACTTGTTATAAAGGGTGCTGGCAATGTAGCTCAGTTGGGAGAATGCGTGGCACATACAAGGTTCTGAGTTTGATCCACAGCACTGGCTAAAACAGGGGTGGTGGCACACACCATTCCTTGGGAGGTAAAGCCAGGAGGATCAGAGGTTCAAGATCACCCTCAGCTACATGGTAGGTTTGAAGCCAGCCTGGGCTTATTTTCCTTGAAGTCTCTTTTTGCAAATCACATGTACCAGCCTATGTTAGCCTTGTGTCTAACCTTCCTCTACCCCACCCACTCCTATCTGACAGTGGAGTTACTGTGTGACTGCTCTGGACAGGACAGACAAGGCTTCAGAGCATCCAGGATGTGGTCTATCTCCCTGACCAGCTTTTACACTCTCCCGAGATGAGGTTTTCATTCTTTGTATGCACGCTCTTCTTGAATTTACTGGCCACCAGCTGCTCAGTCTCCTCCTCTGATATGCACACCAGTTCCTTAACCTGCAGAGGCTGAGCGCTCCGGCTTCAGTCTTCTGCCTGGACCGAAACAGGAGGGCTCACTAGTTACAGTCTTGTGCTCAGTTTTCACGCTTTTTGATACTTTCAAGAATGGAGATGGCCAAAGACTGTTAGTCTAATGGAAGGGACAGTAGAAACCTAGCCTCTTGTGGACCATGGGCAAGAGCAGCTCTGTGAATGTAGGCCACCATCATCCTGGTTTCTGTGGCAGGATCCCCCGCCCCCCTTCAAGTTAATTGGCTATGTGGGTCTTTTTGTGGTGTCTCTGAGGGCTCTGGCTTTTTATTCCCTCTCCAGAGTCCTCAGAATTCAACTTTCTGCAGCACGTTAAGCCACGACCCTGCTAGTACATGATGCACAATTATAGTTACCACTTTCAGACTAACTGAAGCAGCCCCACACCTGGGACTAAAACAAATGCATTCTCATATCATAACTTGTTTTTGTAATGAAACTCTTACCACAGGGTCTCAATGCTGCTGAGGCTGACCTTCCTCCTGAACCTCTTGCCTCCACCTCCCAGGTCCTGGGGTTACAGGGATGCATCACGACAACTGGCTTTTTTGTTGTTGGAGGAAGAGTTTCATGCAGGTCAGGCTGGCTTTCAACTCACTACACAATCGAAGATAACCTTGAACTTCTGATCCTCGTTTCTACCACCGAAGTGTTGGGATCACAACCCTGCCACATCCAGTTTATGTGCTGCTATGGATTGAATCCAGAACTCCATGCAAGCTGTGCAAACACTCTACCCAATGAGCCACACCCTCAGCTCCCCTCTGTAACAGGGGCCAGACCTTAGCACAACTCTCTCCGTGATGAAAGTGCCATTCAGGCCATAAAACTCAGCATGTAGAGAGCACGAGCTGTCAAAATGAAAAGACCTAATCCATCAAAGTCCACAGGTCTAGGAAAGCCTCTAACTATACTAACCTTGGTTTTTGACTTCTGTAGTTATGCTTCTGGCTAACTGTTTTGGTTTTTTTTTTTTTTTTTCAAGACAAGGTTCTGGGAATAAAGGCGTGTGCCACCAAGCCGGGCTAACTGTTCTTGCTAACTGAAGTATGTCAATCCAGGACATGGTTTTCTTGCTAACAGCTCACTCTGGTCTCTCTAATCCTGTTTCTCTCTCTGTGCTCTCACTTCCCTTCCTCCCCCATGTCCATTTCCCTCTCCCTCTGTGTTCCAGCTTCTCCCATGGCTCTGCCTCCAGTCCCTGCCCTAAACTCCCTTCCCCTTTACCTTAATAAACCTTATACCAGATTAAAAAAAAAAAAAGCTCACCACCAGGTTGTGGTGGTAGTGGTGGAACATACCTTTAATTCTAGCACCTAAGAGGCAGAAGCAGGAGGCTCTCTGTGAATTTGAGGCAACTCTGATCTACAAAGTGAGTTTCCTGACAGCCAGGGGTACACAGGGAAACTCTGTTTCAAAAAAACAAAACAAAACACAGAGAGAGACAGAGAGTGAGAGAGAGAGAGAGGCTCAATGCTACACTAAGATCCCAAACACCCAGTGTAGTAGTTGCTGGCTGACTAATAAAGACTTTCAGTTGGCTTAAATTCATGTCCAAACAGTCTTTTCTGGTAGCTATCACCACAACACCACCAAATTTTTCTTGCAAACAACAATCATGGGGCTGTAATATGTGTTCAAGTGTAGCTCACCTGGGACAAGGCAGATGATGTAGGGAATATTCACTCCCATGCTCCCGACCCCTAGGGCAAAGCGATCTCCACTGTTGGGAAAGCAATTGCTTATCACAAACCTCAGCTTCAGTGCAGACTGGGTCATCCAAATTGTAGGCAGACTTATAGTATGAGAGGTTATGGCCAACAATGTGGGGTCTTCAATCTGCCAAAGGAACTCGATGCTGGACTTTCATCTCTAGAGTCAGTCAACACCATGAGACTGGTAGGAACACTGCCTGTCTCTCTCTGGCAGTGCACAACCTGGGCAGCAGCAGGAAGGCTATTTCACTGTTTGAATGTCTCTGGTAATGGAAGGTGAGGAAGTCCCTTTCAGCACAGCACTATGTGCACCAGGTTCACATTCTCTCCAGGGAGATCTTGATGATGCTGATCATGGTGGTGATGGTCAAGAAAAGCCTACTGAACCTGGGCATGGTGGCACACAGCTTTGATTCCAGCACTTGGGAGACAGAGGAAGACAGATCTCTGTGAGTTGGAGGCCAACTGGCATGGTCTACATAGTGAGTTCCAGCACAGCCAGGGCTACGTAGAGAGAAACTGGCTCAAAAAATAAACATACAAATAAGCAACAACAAAAAGAAAGAAGGAGAGAGAGAGAGAAAGAAAAAAAGGAAGAAAGAAAAAGAGGCTACTGTTATCACAGTGCACTTTAGCAATATCCTGACTGTAGGCAGGGCCATCTCTGAAAGGTCCTAAAAACAAGAAGCACTTGGGGGCTCTCTACTTGGGTGTAGCTCTCCACATTTGGAGAACCAAGTTTCACACACCTGATCTGGGTCTTTGTTGGAGAGGGTAGAAATAATGGTTGTTGTTAGATGATAAGAAGTGCTTCGCTGTGTGTTGTAAGGATGTAAGCCTGTAAGGAAGAATATTTAAGCCAGATATGGTAACTCATGTTGGTAATCCCAAACTTCAAAGATAAAGGTGGTGAGTGAGTCAGTGTCTCAAAACACACACACACAACCAGAAGGGCATTTATTTATTCTGTACATAATAAATGAGCTTTACATATGACAGTGGATTTGAATGAAATAAAACTATGATCTCAAAAGTGAGAGCCAATCCAACATGTTTGCTCTTGATACATAGCCCTGGTTGTCCTGGAACTCACCATGTAGACCTGGCCGGCCTTCAGCTCAAAGAGTTCAGCCTCCAGAATGCTGGAAGTAAAGCCCTGCATTTTCCCACCCAGCTGGTGGTGTTTTGTTTCATTTAGGGTCAAACGTAGCTCAGCTGGCCTCACCCTTTCAAAGAATGATCTTGAACTCTGGCAGTTCCTGCCTCCATTTCCCAAGCGCTGGAATAACAGTACTTTGGGAACGCTTAACTCGAGTTTTAGCAAGCTCATCTATAGCAACTGGGGAAGTTTCAATGAGAAAATCTGTTTCTTGTTTTTGTTCAGTGTATATTTGGCAGTCCCTAGATGAAGGGAGGAAAGAAAACACAAGCGAGTAGCACGGAGAGTTACCATTTAGATGAGGAACTTGAAGTGTTTTCCAGCCCTGACTTATTTTATGAGCGGGGAACTTGGCTTAAATAATTCTTAATTTTCATTTGGCCTCATTAAAAGCTCAAATTGTGAGGCTGGGATTGGCCTTCCTTCCCCAAAGTTGGGCTGTTATGGTTTAGGAACTGTCCATGCCTGGAGCACCCCGAGGCGGGAGGACTACACAGCGGTAGGACCCGACGGCTGGAGGACCCGCAGCGCAGGGGGCGATCGCGCTTCCGGAGCGCGCGGACAGTGTCCACTGCGGACGACTTCCGGTGGCGGCGTAAACAAGGCCCCGGCGGCCTGAGGCGGGGCGGCCTGCGAGTGCGAGCCGCCTCGGCCGCTCTCTCGCTCGGAGTCAGGTCCCGGTCCCCGCGAGACCCACAGCCGCTCCAGCGCGCATCCCGGCGCTAGGCCGGGAGGCGGAGGCGCCACGCGGGAGAGGCGGGTCGCCAGCGCTGGCTGCGCGCCGCCGTCCCCCGCTTCGCTTTCCTTTGTCTCCCGCCTGAGGGGCCAGAGAGATCTCGGTGCATCGCGGTGCAACCTCAAGATGGCTGATGGCAACGAGGATGCTCGAGCTGACGACCTGCCAGGCCCGGCCTTCGAGAGCTACGAGGCCATGGAACTGGCCTGCCCGGCCGAGCGCAGCGGCCACGTCGCCGTCAGCGATGGGCGCCACATGTTCGTCTGGGGCGGCTACAAGGTCAGTGGGGCCGGGCGGGCTCCGCTAGCGGTGGTGGCTCTTGCTCATTCAGAGGAGCATCTTCCCGCCCTGCCCTGGTGGACTCGGGGCCCCTAGGCTGTTGTCACCGCTCTCTTGGACTTATGAGTCAGCCTCTCCCCCGCACCTCCTCCGTGCTGTAGTCTTTGGGGTGTTCGGAACGAGCTCTGTTAATGTTGGCTGGGTAGCGGGTGACTGTGGTCCAAAGTGTGGAGGCGAGGGTGTGCAAGAATCACCTTGGACCCAGATCACCCACGAAGGCTCTACCATCCCGAGCTGGGGCCAGTTAGCCGACAAGATACTATATTGTTTGTCCACTGTGATCCAAGGCCACCGGAATCGCTTGCTCAACCTTCCTGAAGGTGTAGCCGTGTCATCAACACCTGTGCACATGCCCAACAACCTTTTGTTTGAACGCAGGGCCCCATTTTCCGTAACTGGTTTCAGCTGAGAAAGGATTGCGCCTCAAAAGGCCCTACTATACGAAAATAAAGGGGGAAACTCCTCCAGTAACCAACGAATCCCCAGCAACATATGTAACTGGAGTGCGGGTCTTTGGCATTTGTAGCCGGGTATGATTAGAGTCATTTGCACGTCTTGTACCCAGAGCTGGTGAACACTGCTCTGCTTTTTATTTAAAACGGTGCTCACTGGTTCTAGCGTACTGGTTTTAGAACTCTGCGATACATACGCTCTAGTTCTTGGAATTCATTTGGTGCACACTCATTTGATCCATTTGAACTGAAACTATGAATGCTATTTTAATGTTACAATGCCCTCCCCCTTGGTATTGTCTGGAAATCCAGCTCTGCTCGCTTGTCTGGGGAGTGTTTGCGGCAGGGCTCTAGTAGCAGCTTAGCTATGGCACTGGCGACCTCATCAGAGTTGGCCATTTTAACTGTCCTGATCTCTTCACGTGGTTTAACTATCAGTTATTTTGCCAGTGTGAACTAAAGTATCATCACACTCTCCCCAGCTTCCAGGGGCTAAATTTTTAGAGGTTGGTGGTGATAACTTCAGAGAGGTAGGGAGCAGATGTAGTAACCATTATTAAAACGAAAATTCCAGGGGTGGAGAGATGGCTCAGTGGTTAAGAGCACTGCCCATATTTCTGGGTTGGATTTAAAAAATGATTTATTTATCTTTATTTTTCATTTTATGTGCATCGGTCTTTTGTCTGCATGTATGTGTGAAGGGTACCTAATCCCCAAGAACTGGACTTACAATGTCAAGCTGCCATGTGGGTGTTAAGAATCCAACCCATAGTCTGGAGAGATGGCTCAGCTGCTGAGACCGAGAGGATCCAGGTTCAATTCCCAGCACCCACATGGCAGCTTGACATTGTAAGTCCAGTTCTTGGGGATCTGATATCCCCTCCCTGCCTTTTGGAGCATCACACCGAAGGGATATACAGACAGGCATGCAGGTAAAACAAACACAAAGTTAAATCTATTTCAAAATGTAAATTCCCTTTGAGTTAGACAGACCTGTTGGTCAATCATACTTCGGTCTAAACTATGTTGTTCATAATTCTGTTTGTAAAAACTAGCATTGAATTTTGGTGTCATAGAGTTTGGCCTGAACTCTTGATCCTTCTGTTTTTACCACCCAAGTGTTGATGTGGGAATGAAAGGACTCTATTGTGTGTGGGAAAATTGGCAGTGTGGAAAATTTCTGATGGGGTTTTAAGGTCCTTGATGCCTTGATATTAGTAGGGGAGGCAGAATTACTGTCAGTAATGTAGGTGGTTCAGAACCTGCAATCTAGCTCTGGCTGGCCTCAAACTCCCAGAAATCTACCTGCCTCTGTCTCCAGTGCTGGGATTTACTGTGCCACCAGTCCCTGCAACCTCTACATGTCTTTGGTTGGAACTCTGAGAAGAGACACAGGAAGCCTTGGAGATTGTATCAGAGACAGTAAACTGACTTCTTTCCTAGGAATCAGCAGTAGTCCCCACGAGCCAGGCTGGTCTGCTGGGCCAGCCCACTGTTTGCTTTCTAGTCTTCACTGTCACTTCTCTTAAGACTCCAGGAGGAAGAGAAGAAAGAGTTACATGGCTAGCTGCTCCATTACTGTAAGGTTAATATTCAGGTGTACTGGACCCTGACTCATTTTCAGTAAAGTGCAGTTTTTATTGTGTTTGGTCAACATCAGAAAGTGGCCAGGGAGGGTCCGGGAATGAAATAAGGCAGTCCTCACCGGAAAGGAAGATTCCTGGTTCCACTACTGCTTGCTAGATAATCTGAGGCAAATTATTTACTTTACAATCTTGTAATAACTTTGTTAGAATTAAATAAAAGAATTTGAGGGCATACGGTAAACTTGGTCTTTGTTAGACAATACGTGGAGGGATATACAACAGAACAAGGAAATTACAGTTGTTGCTGAAGACTCAATATATGTATATTTGCAGTTTTGCCCTCAGAATGAGTGGATGGAAGGAAAGCTTGGCTTGAACATGTTAGCATGGGTGGCGCATGTAAGTCACCTAAAGTCAGGCAACTGAAGTCAGGTGTGTGGTCTGTTCTGTTCATGATACAGCATGACCTTAGGGAAGCGGCTCTCAACATGTGGTTCTCTACTCCTTTGGGGGGAGGGGGTTGAATGACCCTTTTATGGGGGTCACCTAAGACCATTGAAAAACAGTTATTTACATTGATACTTATAACAGTAGCAAAATTATAGTTATAAAGTAGCAACACAAATAATTTTATGTTTGGGGGTCACCATAACATGAGGAACTGTATTAAAGGGTCACAGCAGGGTTAGAAAGGTTTAGGAACTCCATTTGCAAGTATTGTATCAAAAGTTTGAGTCAAGATCTGTCTATACTAAGCTTTACTGTATGTGGCTAGAGACTGGTTTTAATAAGTATACAAAACCTAATTTTATATAATCAGTGTCATTAATAGTATCTTAAATAAGATAGAAAAAGCCTCACAAAAGGCCTCTTTAAAATATCAACTACTGGGCCAGGGCAATGCTTTGTGTATAAAACACTGACTGCATAAGCTGACCCCAGAACCCATGTAAAGGTGGAAGGGGAGACCTGACTCCACATGAGCGCCATGGCACATGCTGCTCCACATCACATACACACCCCAACACACTAGTAATAATTAAAGGTAAAATGTCAGTTACTTATATTTGCAATTTTTCTTATTCTTCATAGAGTAATCAAGTAAGAGGATTATATGATTTTTATCTGCCCAGAGAAGAGCTTTGGATCTACAACATGGAGACTGGAAGATGGTAACTGAATATTGGGGGAGGGAGGATGACTTAAAAACTTTAAATAAGGTTGCGAAGGAAGTTGAAAACTTATTGAAGGGGTGGGGTTCTTTTTTTTTTTTGAGACAAGGTCTCTCTACACTGCTCTGACAGTCCTGGAACTTACTATATAGTCCAGACTGGCCTGGAAGTCACAGAGATCCTCCTGCCTCTGTGTCTGCCTCCACAGTACTGAGATTAAAGGCATGCCTCACATTCTAAAGTATTAGAAAACCCAATCTAAGTAATTAAGGATGCTAAGCTCTCTTTTTTGGAAAGGGGTCTAGTGTAGGTTAGCTGTTGAGCTCAGTGCACACCAGACACTGCCATGATCTTAGAAGCCTCTAGTCAAGACCTGGTCAGAGGACTATGAGGTGGTAGGTGGTGCAGCACCTGGAATGGGACGATGCTACAAGTCTGGTTGGCATTTTGAAAAAGAGGTTTTTAGCTTGCTATAATTGTTAGGTTTTGCATGGTTTATAATTTTTAAAATAACTTATTTAATATGTTTTGCCTGCATGTATATCTGTATGAGGGTGTCGGATCCCCTGAAACAGGAGTTACAGACAATTGTGAGCTTCCATGAGGGTGCTGGGAACTGAACCTAGTCCTCTGGAAGAACACCCAGTGCTCTTAACTGCAGAGCCATCTCTCCAGCCCATGCATGATTTATATCTACTCAAGAGAAAATCTGAGAAAGTCTCTTAAAGTAGTGTTTTCTGGGTTGCATTAACAGTTGAGTGGCAGAGTGCTTGTCTACCTGGCATGAGGCCCTGGGTTTGATTTTTCAACTGGGAAAAAAAAAAAAAAAAGAAAAAATCTCTTTAAAAATAAAAACGAGGGCTGGAGAGATGGCTCAGCGGTTAAGAGCACTGGCTGCTCTTCCAGAGGTCATGAGTTCAATTCCCAGCAACCACATGGTGGCTCACAACCATCCATAATGAAAATCTGGTGCCCTCTTCTGGCCTGCAGATATACCTGCAGACAGAACACTGTATACATAATAAATAAATCTTTAAAAAAAAAAATAAAATAAAAAAAAATAAAAACGAAGCCGGGCGGTGGTGGCGCACGCCTTTAATCCCAGCACTTGGGAGGCAGAGGCAGGCGGATCACTGTGAGTTCTAGGCCAGCCTGGTCTACAGAACTAGTTCCAGGCCAGTCAAGGCTACACAGAGAAACTCTGTCTCAAAAACCAAAAACAAACAAATAAAAATTAAACACTTGAAGCTAAGCAAAGATAAAAGTGATAATATCTGATGATGTAATCAGGAGACCTGAGGTATACTATTAATATTGTGAATCTCTAAACCTGAGCATGGCACATTCATTTAATTCTAGCACCTAAGGGAGGAAGACGTGGTACAAATTTCTATTACATAGGGATTTACTTAAATCACTAAAAGGTGACTTTAAAAAAAATCCTATATTGACTTAATCTGTCAGCACTAGGAATGTTGAAGGTTTCCTTTTGGTTCCTTGGCCTACTTTAAAACAAAATAGGACAATGGAGATGGTTCAGCAAGTAAAAGTGATTACCATCAAGCCTGATGACCCAGGTTTGCATTCTCTGAGTCCACATGGTGGAGGAAGAAAATCTTCTGCACTGGCCATGTGCAGGCCTCTGTATGTATGCTATGACATACCTGTATCCAAACACACAGAAATAAATGTAAAACAAGGACCTCCCAGCCAGTTAGGACCATATAAATAAAAGGCAAACAGTTTGAGAAATGGTTCATGGAACACAAGCTGTCAGAGCCTTTCATTCTGCCTGTATGTAAAGTCATCTTCCACTGTCTGTACAGGTTAAAAAGGGGAAAAATTATTCCTTGGGATATTTTAAAGCTAGCAGAGACCCTAGATATCTTCAGCCTTCTTTTTCTCTTATTGTGAGATATAAGTTAATAAATCTTGTATTTCTTATCCTCTGGGAAACATCACCTAACCCTCTCTCTTTTAGGAAAAAAATCAACACCGAAGGTGACGTGCCTCCTTCCATGTCTGGGAGCTGTGCTGTGTGTGTAGATAGGGTGCTGTACTTGTTTGGAGGGCACCATTCAAGAGGCAATACAAACAAGGTTAGTGTTTGTAAGGATTATGGTTCAAGGCAGTTTTCTCCTTTCTTCATGTTCAACCTCAGATTTCTGAAGTTCAGCTTATCTTGTGTACTCTAAGTATATACTTGATTGGGGTATAACGTGCACTGTAGTGTTTTCTCTACCAGTCTGTCTGCTAGGCCTCTGTAAAAGCAATGTTAGCAGCCTTTTTGAAGTAACTTCTAGGTGTTTTTGCTTGCTGGTCTCAATAACTTGTTCTAACAACCCTGAGTGGCAGTTGAGTGTTAACAAGAAAACATTTTCAAAGAACATTACAGACAAAGGATTTGGAGTGAAGGGTAAAGATAAACTCAGAAAGTTGTAGGTAGGGATAAACTAATACTGAAAAAAAAAAGGTAAATAGTAATACTCCTCTAATGTCACCTTAAGATACATGTGGTTTGATTTGTCCATGATTTTTTCCAAATAGGAAAAAAGATGTCAGGTCTTTTTTTTTTTTTTTGGTTTTTCGAGACAGGGTTTCTCTGCGTAATAGCCCTGGTTGTCCTGGACTTGCTTTGTAGACCAGGCTGGCCTTGAACTCACAGAGATCCGCCTGCCTCTGCCTCCCCAGTGCTGGGATTAAAGAAAGGGGTGCGCCATCACGGCCGGCAAGATGTCAGTTCTTTTCAAGCCAGTAAAAGACAGATGAAGTTTCAGAAAGGTACATAGTATATAGGTAGATTCCTTTTAACACATGGACTTTGCAAGTTAGTAAACACTTTCTGTGCAGAGCTGGACATTGGGGACAGTAGAGATGAATGACGTAGCTCCTGAGTTCAGAAGCTCATCCTGGAAGAGACACCTAAAGGAGGGTAACTAAGTGACTGCAGGACAGTCACCCAGTGGGGAGATGTGCAGAGCTCATGTTGGTTTGCAGGAGGGAAGAGAACAAGTGCGTACCCAATAGGCAGTGCCTGAATTGAACAGTAAGAAGTCACTGTTCAATTCAGGACATTTACTCAAGGAGATGTCAGTGGCTTTGTGGTTTTGAGATCCTTGAAGGAACAGTTTAGTGTCACTCAAGCTCCAGACCATGCCATCTTCCTTAGATAAATAAGTGCAAACATGTGAATATGACCTGAAAAGGGCTTAGGAGGGAGCGAGGCTGGTTTCCAGGGGGTGGGTAACAGAATGATTAATAGTTTCTAATTCTGCTAGAGCTCAGTGTTTTACATTTGATCAGAAGGAAACCTAGGTGTCTCAGAAAGGTGGGGGTGTGTGTGTTATGTTACCTGGATTCAAGTCCTTAGACTAGCATTTAATCTTTTTTTTTTTTTTAAGATGAATTTTTATCTTATGTGTATGGATATTTTGCCTGTGTACATGTTTTTGCACCATGTGTATGCCTAGTGCCCAAAGAAGCCAGAAGAGGGTATTAGATCCCTGGAACTGGAGGCACAGACTCTTGTGAGCTCCCATGTGGGTGCTGGGACTCAAACCCAGCTGGAAGAGCAAGCAGCTAGAGCTCTAAACCACCGAGTAATCTGGCCAACTTTTGAATATTTAACCTTTTAAATATTGACTGATCTTTTAGCTTCTAGAATCAATTCGGCAGGAAAACATGTTAATTTGAAGACAAGTTGATCTGAAAAGCCTAGTTTAAAAAAAAAAAAAACATCCGGCTATAAATCAATTAATTAAAAGACAGTAAAATTCAAACTATCTAAAGTTAGGGCAAGATAGCTTGTACAAAGATGTAAATGAACAAATAGCCAATTCCTTTGTCATAGGAGTGTAACTAATGAAAACAAAAGTAGCTGAGCATTTTTAGTGTTAGCGATTTAAGCAAGTTAGATCCTGTGGTAAATTCATAATCTTGACCCAGACCAGTGTGGCAACTAGTCTGCAGTCAGCTCAGCACTGAATTAGTTAGCACCTTTAGACAAAGTACAGCTTAAACCAAATGCTAATACTGACTTTTGTACATAGCCAAAACTAACTGAAGTAAATCATTGCTTCTGACAGTTCTACATGCTGGATTCCAGGTCTGCAGACAGAGTGTTACAGTGGGAAAGAATTGACTGCCAAGGAATTCCTCCATCATCAAAGGACAAACTTGGTGTCTGGGTATATAAAAACAAGTACGTTAGCAGCACTATATAGGTTTGGTCTTTTGTGCAGAATGTAGTTACCCTATAAATAGTCAGCATTATAAATAAGCATGAAACCTATCACATAGTAAATACTTAAATTCATTTAATTTAGCACCTAAAAGCTACTTATCGTGTTCAGCATTGTTATTTAATAATACTTTTATGAGTTTACTCAACTAATTCCATTATCAAAAATTTTTTTTGTTTTTTTTTTTGTTTTGTTTTGTTTTTTTTTTGGTTTTTCGAGACAGGGTTTCTCTGTGTAACAGCCCTGGCTGTCCTGGACTCGCTTTGCAAACCAGGCTGGCCTCGAACTCACAGAGATCCACCTGCCTCTGCCTCCCAAGTGCTGGGATTAAAGGCGTGAGCCACCACGCCCGGCTTCAAAAATTTTTTTAAAAATCCTGTCTTAGCTTACAGATACTTAGATCTTTAATATTTTGGTTTTATATCAAACAGGTTAATATTTTTTGGAGGATATGGATATTTACCTGAAGATAAAGTATTGGGAACTTTTGAATTTGATGAGACATCTTTTTGGGTGAGTAGAGTTTCATAATTGCACATGCCTACTTAGTATGCTGAGAAATGCATTCTATTTTGCTTTTATTTACTTTCTGAACTTTGTGTTACTTTTTGAAACTTTAATTTTGCGTGAGTGCATGCCTCAGCGTAATGACAGTGTCCCTGTGAAAGTCACAGGACAACTTGGGGGATTGGTTCTCTCCTGTGATGTGGGTTTTGGGGTTTGAACTCAGGCTGTCAGGCTGGCAGCAAGGGCCTCCTTACAAGCTGAGTCATCTCACTACTTGTTAATAAACTGGGCAAGCAAGAGTTGCGTAATTTTATAAACAGTATTTGTAAAATAACATTCTTTTCTGTAGAATTCAAGTCATCCAAGAGGATGGAATGATCATGTACATATTTTAGACACTGAAACGTTTGCCTGGAGCCAGCCCATCACCACTGTGAGTTACTGAAGAATGATGTGTACTTAGAGAAGGAGGTATACCAGAATTGGGAGGGGTCTGAAGCTGATAGTTCATTCTTCTCTATAATTAGGCCAACTGTAGCTTTCCTGCTTTCCAAGGAGTACCAATCTCAGAAGTTCAGCAGATATCGTCTGTTGTACCTTCATTTGCTAGTAACTAACTGAGCTTTAACTTGGAAGTTAAAGATTAGATTTTTTTCCTTTTAAAGATACTATACGATATGGCAGCCATCTTCTATTGTGACATACTACCTAGGTCATTCAGTATAGTGCCAAATGCTAAAGACTCAGCTGCATGTCAGCTTTTAATGCTGTTGCTGTCTAGTGCCCACGTATGTGGCACAACCTCATGCCGTGATATTCAGAGAGGACTGGCCTCCCCTCTGCGTATGAAGTCCACGTGCTTACGCAGCTGTTTCTACCCTCTTTAACAGGGCAAAGCGCCTTCACCCCGAGCTGCCCATGCCTGTGCAACTGTGGGGAACAAGGGCTTTGTGTTTGGCGGCAGATACCGAGTGAGTACACAGATAGTTTTTAATGGCTTGCTTTTGGGTGCCTCAGATGGTAACTACTTACTTATTACTCTTTTTTAGGATGCTAGAATGAATGATCTTCACTATCTTAATCTGGATACATGGGAGTGGAATGAATTGTAGGTATTACCTTAGATGTTTAGAAAAGCTTTCAAGATACATTTCAGACCCCAACTCCATCCCCTATTAGTATGTAATAAAAGTGCTTCAAGTTTCTATAACTTTGGATTTAAGTAAACATTACTGGGGTCCTTAAGGAATTTTATTTTTTATTTCCAGTTTCCCTGCTTATGTACAGTTTGTGCTCAATGTTTGCTGAAAGAAATGTCTAAAGTTGATTCTGCTTTCAAAGAACATAGTTCAGTATAAAGTATGTAGTTAATACTGAGAGAGGCTTCTCATTTTAGCATGTTTCTGGATATAAGATGTGCATGCATGATGTGTGTGTGTGTGTGGGTGCATGTTGTGTGTGTAGGTGTGTTTAGGTCCAAAGCTAACATTGGGGGTCTTGAAACAGTGTCTACTGTATCACTGAGGAAGGGGTTTCTCAACTGAACCCAGCGCTGTCCAATATGGCTAGCAAGGCAGCTTGCTTGTAGGATCTCACTGTGGCCTTCTGAGTGCCACTAAGTGCTACTGCACGCACGCAGAGGTGGGCTTCCATGTCCTCTTGCTACTCATGTCAGTGCTGGGGAATCTGAATGGTCCGTATGCTTTTAAGGCAAACATCTTCGCTGCTGAACCATCGCTGGAAGCTTTTTTTCTCAGGTTTCTTTCTCGAATAACCCATATACCTTTTTAAAGAAATCCTCAGCATTTCTTTCTGGTATCTGCTTAAAACATAGATTTAGTTATAAGGTTGATTATGTGTGCCTGTGAAGACTACGCATGGTCTCTGGTGTACTCAGTGTTGACCACCTTTTTTATTTCAGGGTAGTTTTTGTTTTTGTGACAGGGTCTTATGACAGAACAAATTAGCATGAAACTTAGTATATAGTCTAGGCTCTCCTTAAACTTGTAGACATCTTCTACCTCAACCTCCAAAATGCTAGGTTCTAAGTGTGAATCTCTTTTTATTTTTCCTTTTGAGATATGGTCTCTCCTGACCTGTGATTTGCCTAATAGGATAGGCCAGCATACTCTAGGGGCTCACCTTCTTAGCAGTGGGATTGCAAGCATGCATCAAGCCTGACTCCTCACTTCCCCCCTTTTAAATAATGTGTGGGTTCTGGGAATAGAACTTGAGTTCTCAAGCACTTTAATGAGTTATCTCCCAGATTCTAAACAGATATAACTTGGATATTTATTATTTTTAGAATACCCCAAGGCATATGCCCCGTTGGCCGATCCTGGCACTCACTGACACCAGTCTCTTCAGACCATCTTTTTCTCTTTGGAGGATTTACCACTGAAAAACAGCCACTAAGTGAGTCCTGTAAATATATATTATAGTTACATATAATTATGTATTAGTAGTATATTCTGTATAACTACTCACTGAAATTCAGTCCTAGCTGTTTTCTTTCAGGTTTGCTTATTTTGATTTGTAACACCTTACAATTGCACATATTATGACCTAAATACATTCTGCCTAGTTAAAAAAAAAATGACTTGGTGCCCTTAAAACCCCTGCTGAAAGGTTGTTATGTACAGTGGCCTTACTTCCTTAACCACAGGGAATAGGATTTGACTTCTGTGTCTCTTGCTATAGCTGTGCCCTTAAGTGCCACACTGCCAGGATGAACATACCTCATAGTTTTTCTTTGGTTCATTTCATCAGGTGATGCCTGGACTTACTGTATCAGTAAAAATGAATGGATTCAGTTTAATCATCCTTACACTGAAAAACCAAGGTATGGACTACTGGAAAGCTGTAATTTCTTACAACTAATTAGTAAGGCCCATGGGTATAGAGGACTGGTAAGAACTGAAGGTGCTCTAGCTGGATTTTAGGAAAATCTTGGCACTTACTACGGTTTACCATACTTCTGAAAAGGAAACCAACTAGTATCAAAGCATGCTTTCCCACCATCTTTATGAAGAACACTAGTGATGCTGTAAAATGGTCAAGAGTGTACATGGGGACACAAAATCAAAGCAAGAATTGGTAACTTGTTTGTAGTAACATTATTCAGTGTTCAAGAAACAGTAACTCAAACTGGATGAGGAGTAAGGTACCTGTAGTGCCAGCCCTTAGAAGCTAGAGGCAGGAGGATCAGATCAAGGTCAGGATATTGTTCTTAATCCTCAAAAGGAATTGCTACAGGCAGTTGGTTACAAACTTAGCATTGGTATTTAAAGTGAAATAAAATATTCCAGCCTCCATTTTTTTCATCCAAGCCTTTAACCCAAATATAGTCATGCTGCTAAGAGATTTGGCAAAAATGACCTTTCCACAGAATTGTCCAGCTCGCAGAGCTTTGATAATTTCAGACACTGTGTGAGAGACCAACTCACCTTGCCATTGCTTAGCTCCCATTAAGGTTTTTATTGCTAACAAAGACCTAGATTGTTTCGTTAAAATCCCTCATGTAGCTCTGGCTGGCCTGAGACTCTCTGAAATCTGCCTGCCTCCACCTCCAGAGTCCTGGGATGGAAGGTGTGCACCACCACGGCCAGCCTTATTGAAAGCTGCTTTTCTGAGATTGAATTTCTTACTGTATTTGGTCTGAACTACTTTGAAATCTCTAGTCTATCACCAGCTCTACAATGTAGTTTAAAGTGATCTGTTTGGACTTTTGACTTACATTGAAATTAAAAGATTTTTGACTTTTTTTTTTTATTTTGCATGCTTTTGTTTTACGTGCAGGTTATGGCATACAGCTTGTGCAAGTGATGAAGGAGAAGTAATTGTTTTTGGTGGTTGTGCAAACAATCTGCTGGTCCATCATAGAGCAGTAAGTACACCTTCACTACTACTGAACATGCATTTTGAAAAATAACATTTTGTGTGTGCAGGCATACTTGCATGGGATGAGGATATTACTTGTATCAATTCTGTCCTCCTATCATGTGGATCTCAGAGATCTAATTCAGGTTGTCAGCCTTTATCCACTGAGGTGAATATTGATCTTTTTTGCTTTTTTCTTTTCTTCTTGTTTTATTTATTTTACAGAGAAAACACAGGGTTTCTCTGTGTAGCCCTGAGTCTCTTGGAACTCACTCTGTAGACCAGACTGGCATTGAACTCAAGAGATATATGCCTGCCTCTGCCTCCCAAGTGGTCAAACTAAAGGTGTGCGCCACTACTTGGCTTGATTTCTTAAAAAAAAAAAACCCTCATGTGACAGATCTTTTGCTTTCCTGTATGTTTATGCATCATGTGCATGCAGTTCTCATGGAGACCAAAAGAGGGTGTTGGATTCCCCTAGAGTAGGATTGCAGGTGGTGGTGAACAGCCCCCCAGCTGGGTGCTGGGAACTAAACTCAGGTCCTTTGGCTCCAGACCCTTTTTCTGCCTTGCTTGGTACTGGACAAAAGGCCTGTGCATGCTAGGTAGCGTTTTACTGCTGAGCTACGTTCCTACCTATTGCCCATTCTTGCCTTTGCCTCCTAGAGCTGGGGTTACAGGAGTGTACCACACCAGCCTGCTTTCAGCACTTCCATTTTAATGTGTTCCTTTTTTTCAGGCACACAGTAATGAAGTACTTATATTTTCAGTTCAACCAAAATCTCTTGTACGGTAAGTTTTTACCAGATATTTAGTACCAGGCATATAATTATTTAAAGGCTTCATTTAAGTTAATGTACTACTTAATAAAATTATTTTTCTCTTTCCTTGCCCACTTTTAGGCTAAGCTTAGAAGCAGTCATTTGCTTTAAAGAAATGCTAGCCAGCTCGTGGAACTGCCTTCCAAAGCACTTACTTCACAGTGTTAATCAGAGGTTCGGAAGTAACAACACTTCTGGATCATAAGGCTTTGTAGATAACACTTCAGGTCTACTTGCATGGAACACAACCCTGTATTTGTCACAGAGTGGCATCCTTTGTATAATTATATGCATTGTTGTAGTGTGCAGCTTTCTGGGTTTTATGTGCATGTGAATGGCCTAGAGAACCTATTTTTGTGTCTGAAGTTTACAATAAATGTATTTAACACCAGTACCTGTCCGTTGTTAAAGTAAAAAAAAAAATCACTGCACTGGCTTTTTATATCAAGAATGGATATAAAATTCCTTTGATAATTTGGATGTAATGTGTCTGCAGAAACAGAAAGATGCTCCATGTTTAGCGTTTGCCTATGTAGCCAATGCTGGTCCTGAGTCAGTAGCCTCCTAGCCTCCACTTCCCAAGTGCTAGGATTAAGTGTGCTGTCACACCTAGGGGGGCAGTGGGGTGAGTCTTTCTCAGCCTAAGCTGCAATTAATTTAGTACTTCAGCCTTAACATGGTTATGTTTACTATCTAGTTAATTAGAAAGTGGCAGTTTATACCTCATGAAGGGGTAGATTATGTATAATTTCATCATCTGTATTCTGATAGGAAACATAGATTTATCTTCATAATATGAAGATAAATGCACCTAAAATGTATTTTCTTTTCAAGACAAGGTTTCTCTGTGTAGCCTTGGGTGTCCTGAACCTTGCTCTGTACACCAGGCTGGCCTCACTCGATCCCCTTGCCTCTGCCTCCCCAATGCTGTCACCACCACCTGGTAAAAAAAAAATGCAATTCTGATATTACAGGTTAAGACACTTGCGTCTGGTGGTGGTGGTGGCGGCGGCGCACACCTTTAATCCCAGCACTGTGGAAGCCGAGGGAGGCAGATTTCTGAGTTTGAGGCCAGCCTGGCCTACAGAGTGAGTTCCAGGACAGCGAGGACTACACAAGAAACCCTGTCTTGAACCCCCCCCCCAAATGGGGGGCTCTCTTATTTTTTGCTTAATAGCTGCTGGGGTGGAAAAGGAAGTGGCACATAACTGTGACATCACAAGGAAGAGACAGGGTGGAAGGTGATGAGCACAGAAACAGTAGTTTCTTCTCTCGTGTTACTTTTTGCATTCGGTTTGTAGAATTTGATAAAATGTTGAAGACACAAACACACACCTCACGACTGGCTGTGACATGTATTAGGTGTCATACACAGAGACCACTCAGCCAGTAGTTTGTCAGCTCAGCCACTTCAGGGCCTTGACATCGTGAACGAAGCCTCAAGCATTTCAGTGAAATGTACAACAATTAAAGATGTGTATCATTTAAAATTTTCACAAATATCTTAGGAAATACTATTGTAATAGTGTGTGTGTATATATATATATATAAAAATTTGGAAAAAAACAATCTTAAGTCCTTTTGGTGATACAGCAAGGCAATATGTTCATTTGTAAATGTGAAAGTCCTGTTAACATATGTCTGATCCTTGAACTTCCAAAGGCTAGAAAACTGACATTTCGCAGTGCTCAGGATTTCATTTCAGCTATTTTCTTTTTACATGCAGAAGGTTAGGTGCAGACACTTTCACTTTTCCAGGGATGTTTCTCGATAAATCTGTGTCCTAAAAAAAAAAAAAGTGCTTAATATTTGCATATCCTGAATAGTAAATCATGTTTGGGATAATTACGTACTCTATTGCCAGAAGAAGGGCATTTACAACTTTTGCTGAGTAAGTATACTTACTTAGGGCTCCTAAAAAAGACAGCATTGTATCAAGACAATAGAAAAAAGCTTGATTCACACCACCAGTCACCGGAGTTCTAAAGGGAAACTTTACCTTCACACTGCGGAATAAGTCTTTTTCTCTTGCTGTTGCATCTTTGGAGTGCATGAAACTGTTCAAGGCCGTCTTTGCAGCTGTGAGTAGAGCACAGAAGAATGTACTTCTGGTTCAGTCACTAAACTATTTAAAAATCACAGTTAAAACAAAAAAATCCTAAATTACCTTTTCCCTTTTTCTGAACTCCAGGAGTAAGTTTCACTTTGTATCTTTAAAAAAAAGTATTGTATGAGTTAGAGTTACTACATGGAGATCGCAAAATTCATAAAGCTACCTTGGCAACTATTATGAGCGAAACAACAGTGACTTACTTATAGTTTGTCATGGTGGTATACGGTGCACAAATTGGAATAGCAAACATCAGTACATCTTCAGGATGTGGCTGCCCTGTCAAAGAATCAAACAGATTTTCCTAAAAAAGGAAAGTAAAAACAATTATAAAAGGAATTTATGCCAAACTTCAACTATATCTGAATACATAATTAGCCTTTTCTGACAGACATAATCTGACAGCAGCGCCCAAACTCTTTACAGTTCCACAGAACAGAAAAGTAATGTTTCAATACATACTCATTACAACTTATAACAATGGGAAGTTTCAAAGAACCATTTAGTTACTTTTAGAGGAGGGAGACAAGTTGGAGTTGCCATAAAGTTGCAGAAAAGCTACTGTGGATTAAAATGCTGCACACTAATAGCTCAAAGGAGTTTAAGGTCCATTGCAAGGAAACAGGACTTACACTTGGGCCAGACTAGAAACTTTTCTGTTAGCTGTTTGGAAATCTCAACTAACCTCCAACTTAGTTAACAGTCTTACTGAACCTAGAACTCAGACTGGGCAGGCCCAGTTAGTCAGCAAGTTCCAGAGAGCCTCTTGTTTCCACTTCCTTTGTGCCAAGATTTCAGGTACATGCTGCCTTGCCTGGTTTTTCATGTGGGGGCTGGGGATTGAGTTCAAGTCTTCATGTGTACATGGAATGCACTTTACAGACTGAGCTATATTGTGAGACAAAATGGGGTCTCATTGTGTAGCTCTCAATGTTATGCAATGTAGATCAGGCTGGCATCAAACTCAGAACTCTACCTGCCTCTGGGATTAAAAGCATGTACTACCACTCTTTGGTTAGACCAGTAATGTTTTTTTTTTTTTTTAAAAACACAGAAATAATGTTTATTTCTTTACATTTTTTCTTGTAAAATTGAGCTTAGAATCAATGCCTTTCACTGTTTCCTTTTGTTGCATGTCCCCACTTTCATTGCTGTAATCTTGGAATCACTGAATGTCATATTTCTTTTTTTTTAATATTTATTACTTCAAGTTACATCTCCATTGTAGTGTCCTCTTTCCACCCCTCCCACCCTCTACCCCCATCCCTTCCATCCCACTCCTCTGGAGTGGAGTGTCCCTACATAACAGTCCCCAATTCAGTAGTCATATGAGGGCCAAGAGCCTTCTCATACTGACCAGTGATTCTTCATCAGGGATTTTACACCTCCTATAGGAGACCGACCAATATTTAGACACAGTTTTGGCTTTCATAATGAAAGGAGTGGCATCTAACGGGCTGGCCAAGGGTACTGTTAGCCAATTCATAATGTTAGATAGGCCTGGCAACAAGGATCATATTTTCCAAAATGTTAACAGTTACGAAGTTGAGAAAGTCTACACTACTACTACTAGTTTGTTCTTTTAATTGTGAGTGTGAGAGTATATATTGTGTGCAACCGTGTGTGTGTGTGTGCATTGCCAGAAGAGGACATCAAATCTAAAGCTACAGCTACCACTGGTTTTCAGTGGCCCTACATAGAGGGCAGGAGTCTTTTTGTTTGTTTTCCTAGATACAGTTTCTCTGTGTAACAGTGCATTGGCTGTTCTGGATTTGCTTTGCAGACCAAACTGGCCTTGAACTCACAAAGATCCGCCTGCCTCTGCCCCCTGAGTGCTCAGATTAAAAGGTATGTGCCACAATGCCCGGTTGGGCAGGAGTCTCTCTCTCTCTATCTTTGGCTTTTCGAGACAAAGTTTCTCTGTTTTAACAGAGCTCTGGCTGTCCTGGACTTGATTTGTAGACTAGGCTGGCCTTGAATTCACTGAGATCTGCTACCTCTGCCTCCCAAGTGCTGGGATTAAAGGTATGTACCACCATGCCCACGTGGGCAGGAGTCTCTTAAGGGGATTTCAGAACTCCTTAGGCTAATTCTCATTGTAGGATATCTTCAGGGGCAAAATGCTTGATGCTAAATTTTTAAGTAATTTACAGATTCTCAAAACTGTCCTAATGGGGATTATTATCCCCATAATAAGAATACTGAGGCACAAAGGAAGGGGAGGGATAAAAAATATTTTCAGGCTTGGTATGGTGGTTGACACTTTTAGTCCCAGCTCTCAGGAGACAAAGGGAAGTAGAGCTCTTGAGTTCAAGACATTTCAAGAACATATAGCATGTTCCAGGCTGGCCAGGGCTAGTTACATACTGAGACCCCTATCAAAAAAACAAAAGAACAGTTTGATATTTTCACAGTTCTACCTAGCACAGATGATATCTCAAATGCAGACAGTGGCTACAGAGCCTGCAGCTGTCAGTTTTGAGTAGCAATATTCAGGGCAAAGACCATGGTGACATGTAATAGACCCCACTCAGATCATACCTCATTTCCCTGCTGATCCACTTCGTGTTCTTCCTAGTTCCAAACACAAAAATTAGTCAGCTATGAAATTCTGCACCAATAAGCCACAAGCAGAAAGAAACTGATATAATAAAGCTGTTGTATAACTCATAAAGTTAAAGAATACAACTTGGAACCCCCAGGTCTCTAGATTAGTGTGTACATATTTAATATTTTAGAAAGCGTTGCCACTGAAAAGAGAAAAATAATTTTTTTCAACAAGTGACAAAACCTTTTACTTAAAGTATATGCTGAAGTAGTATAAGTTGTAGAGACAACTAGAAATGACAACTGAGCCCAGTGTTCACAAAGAGAAAGCTAATTCTTTTGTTTTTCCAGACAGGGTTTCTTTGTGTATCCCTGACTGTCCTGGACTCACTTTGAAGACCAGGCTGGCCTCGAACTCACAGAGATCCACCTGCCTCTGCCTAGGTGCTAGGATTAAAGGCGTGCATATGCCACCACACCTGGTCCAAGAAAGGTAATTCTTATAAAAAAACTTTACATTTACATCTAACAGCTCTGCAGGATAAAGTTACAAGGTCAGGACAGCAGCAGTTTCTGTGAAGATCTGTGTCCTTTAGCAGGGTGTGGTGGCTACTCTGATCCCAGCCCCTGAGAGGTAGAGGTATGAGGACCTTACTCTGCAAAACCAGTTCAAGACAAGTCTGCTACACGATACTCTTAGAAAAAAGAAAGACCAAAAACCAAAACAGCAACAACAAAAACTGGCATTTGATGCCACGTCTTTATCTAATAGGCTCCCCTTAATCTCTTACAAGGGCATTAATTCCCTTCCTAAAAGCTCCACTTAATATTATCACACTGGGAGCTGGAGAGATGGCTCAGTGGTTAACAGCACTGGCTGTTCTTCCAAAGGACCCAAGTTCAAATCCCAGCAACCATATGGCTGTTCACAGCCATCTGTAATTGCCAGGTGTGGTGGCGCATGCCTTTAATCCCAGCACTCGGGAGGCAGAGGCAGGTGGATCTCTGTGAGTTCAAGACTAGCCTGGTCTACAAAGTGAGTCCAGAACAGCCAAGGATACATAGGAAACCCTGTCTTGAAAAACCAAAATAAATAATCAACACAGGGCTAGAGCATACTCCATACCCACAAAAGAATAATCCCTCTTAGGAATCACTCCCTCTCCATGACTTGCTGCATATCATAAGGCGGCCTTTAGCTTGCACTCCTCCTGCTTTGGCCTTTGGAGTGCTGCAATTCTTGCTATATGCCATTATATTTGGCATGGACATTTTTACAGATATGGCAATAGTATATACATAAAAACTTGAGAACCAAGTCCAGGTGTGTGGTGCATGACTTTAATCCCAGCACTTGGGAGGCAGAGGCAGGTGGATCTCTGTGAATTCAAGGCCAGCCTGGTCTACAGAGTAAGTTCCAGGACAGCCAAGGCTGTTATACAGAGAAACCCTGTCTCGAAAAGTCTAAAAAAAACCCCCCAAAAACAAAAAAAGCTTGAGAACCAAAATGAAGTTTAGAGCCATCAACAACACTATTCGGTGGGAATGTGGGTGGGGGGGAGTAGTGGCAAAAATATCCCTGTAAACATGTGACTAAACTGAACCCTGAACGTAACTAAAAGCAATGCAAGAACAAAAATAGCTGCTTGTGCTGGGATTATAGCGATTGTCACACCTGTCAGCCTGCAGCCTGCACTTCACACAAATTTATTTTTTAAAGCTCACCATTTCAACAACATGTTACCTACTTGTGCATGAAGATATACCTAACTGTGGCTTTTAAACGGTTCATTTGATAAAGCAATTAAATAACTCAGTGGGAAAAGATGTTAACTTTTTCCTACTTCTATAACTGAGATCTAACCCTGACAATTTTTTTGTTTGTTTTTGGTTTTTTGAGACAGGATTTCTCTGTGTAGCCCTGGTTGTCCTGGAACTCATTCTGTAGACCAGACTTGGCCTTGAACTCAACAGATCTGCCTGCCTCTGCCTCCATAGTGCTGAGATTAAAGTCATGTGCCACAACACCTGGCCATTACAGACAGTTTTGAATTGCCATGTGGGTGCTGGGATTTGAACTTGGGTCCTTTGGAAGAGCAGCCAGTGCTCTTAACTGCTGAGTCATCTCTCCAGCCTGACAAGTTATTTTTAATATTATGTAATACAATAAAGCCTATAATCCTATAAAAAAGCTTACAGAAGTAAACATTTATTTTTTACTCAAGCCCAATTCTTTCTTATTTTAATGAGTTCCATAGAAATAATGAAAAATCTATCCCATAAACTGTTATTTTGTGTGTGCTCTGTGCACACAGTTGTGTCTACTTACCTGTGGAGGTCAGAGGACAATTGTGGATGTCATCTTCAAGAATACCATCCATTTTAAAATAAGACCTTTCACTGGCCTGAAGCTTGCTGAGTGGGGTCTGCTCCATGACCAGCAGCCCTCCCAGTGCTGGGATCATAAGCACATAAACTGCACCCAGTTCTGGTGCTAGGACTCAGTTCTCTGGTAGCACTTTACATAAAGCTATCCCTTTGGCCCCCAACTAATTTTCCAAAGGGTTCCAATAAATTTATCATTACCCATTTTTATGAAAGTAATTGTAGTCTTTCATGCTTTGTTTCTAAGATGAAGACTGTGGCTTGTCTTGGATTAGCCTTGTCAGTCCCAGGCTCTGGTAACCCCACTTAGGAAAACTTACCTTGTCATCATGTGGATCATCTACAGCTAAGTCTTGTAAGTCATGAGCTAAAACTTGAAGGGATGGAGTTTCCTTCTTAACAACATCTAAAGACTGCTGTCCAACTCTGGGATTCTGTGGCTGTTTTTTCACAGGATCATCTTTTGGTTTTCCTTTCTTTCCTTTCTTCCCCTTTTCTTCTTTGTTTGAACCTGCAGACTTTCATCAGGGAGAAAAAAAATCAATGTAATTATTACTAGTGCCACGGTTTTTAAATAATTTTACTTTTAATGTTTTGAGTCTAAGCTTTTGTTTTCCTTACATTTGTGCATATGATTATGAGTGTAGGGGTATACACACCATAGTATACATGTGGACTTGAGAGGACATGTAGGAGTTGGTTTTCTCCTTTGAATATGCAGAAGTGAATTCAGGTTGCCAGGCTTGGAGAAAGTGCCTTTTCCCACTAAGGCATCTCACTGGCCAATTACTACTAAGATATTGATGCTTCTCACAGCCTACAAGCCACAGAAAAGCAAAAGAAATGATTTTAGATGTTACTCACTGCCAGCAATTTCATAATAAGTTCACGATCTTCTTCATCCTGGTCTTTGTATTTTTCCTTCATTTTTTTCATTTTACTCTGAAATCAGAAGATTTGAAAAAAATCAGCAATGAGAATATTTTTAAAATGCCTCTATTGTTCTATCTAATGCTTGTGAACAAGGCTCCAAGCATTATTAAGAACAGCATGGAGGACAGGAAGATGAGTATGCCGTAATTGAACAGAAGACATAAATACAAGCAACGGTAAATCAAATCAACACAACTTTTTTTTTTCTTGTTTTGGTTTTTTGAGACAGGGTTTCTATGTGTATCCCTGGCTGTCCTGAACTTGATTTGTAGACCAGGCTGGCCTCAAACTCTCAGAGATCTTATTTTTCTTTTTAAGTGGCTTTAAACAGAAGTCTGGCTCGCTGCCCTTCTCCCACTGTCTGTGAGCCTTCCTTCTTCAGCCCCTGTGCAAGAATGGTGCTATAGGTATAGGGAATCCCCGCATGGATGGAGGGCCAGGACTCAGCAGGATGGTTTAAGTGATCCCCGGGTGACCCAGGTTGCTGTTGACACACTGGCAGCCCTCTTGCCAGGACATAGATCTCCTGTTTCCTGCTTCCCACTGTCTGAAGCAAATGATACCCCTCAGATAGTCCTGCCATAGTGAGAGTGTGACGTGTACATCAAAATGACTACCTTGTGATCCACCTTTCAAATCCCAGTGCAGCAACAATGAAGGAAGGGCGTTCTCTACCATTTTTTCAGCCTCAGTGCCAGTGCTGAAGATCTCAGGTAGGTTTCTATTTGTTTTTCAAGACAGGGTTTCTCTGTGTTTCCCTGGCTGTCCTGAACTTGATTTGTAGGCCAGGCTGGCCTCAACCTCTCAGAGATCTGCCTTCTTCTACCACCCAAGTGCTGGGATTAAAGATGTGCGCCACCACACCTGGCTTCTCTCAGCTATGTTTGGCATCAGAAAGTTTGTATGTTTTAATGGAAGCGCTTTCCAGACAAACACCTTCATCAAGTACACTCTTATCCTTCCAGCTAATTTTCAGTCACAGAATCAAAATATTCACGTACATATTTTTTTTACTTAAAAATTATTTTATGTACATGGGTGCTTTGCCTGCACACATATCTATCTGTGTACCATTTACATGCCTGGTGCCCCACAGAGGCCAGAAATGCATATTGGATTTCCTGGAACTAGAGTGATAAGATGTTAGCTTCCATGTAAGTGGCTGGAATTGAATCTGGGTCCTCTGAAAGAGCAACCAGCCCCTTCTATTTTACTTTTAACTTTATAAAACCAAGAGGAAGCCCACAGCTTCACATTGAGCATACAGATCATTTAGAAGCACATTTATTACCTTTTGTCCTCTTTTCATTGGCTGGCCAGCTGCAACATTCTTGCTTGTACTCTGGTAACCTTCAGTGTGCACAGCACTTTCTCTTTCTTTGTCCTTTTCTTCCATCACTTCTAAATACCCTGAGTCACTTGGAAGCTTTTTCTTTTTCATTTCTCTAAATACAAACCAAGCAGAAATGTCAATTTTAAGAATGCCAAATGTGTCCTTAAAAAATGTGTAAAAGGAAAGGGGAACATTAACATGTACAATGTATGATGGCCTTTACTTAACTTGATAATCACCAGAGCACTATATACAAGGAGGCTTAAATAAGCAGGAAAGACCTGAAAATCTTTCAAAGATGTATAATTCTATCACCCAGACTCAAAATATTACCTTTGATTATCTTCAACCCCACGTTCATTTATTCAACCAACAACCGTGATGTACAGATACTGCCATATTTTATCAGCATGGCTTTGCCAGATTTGGACACTCAATACAGTCATTGGTTGGTTGGTGGAATAAATGTGTCCAAACACAGACACACTAAGGAAGAAGGGCATGTTCTGTTGCTTTGGCATCTTCTATTCCCAACGTCACTGCCTTTCAGATGTCCTCTGTGATCCTTACAACATGCCGTTCCCAGTAATATCACTTTTAAAATAAAGCTCCAAGTCCTTAGTCATTCCAGGTTCTTTTATTTTTAACCCAAATTTACTCTCTAATCTAAGCATCTATGACTTTTATAACACACATAAATTTTCTTTTTCTTTCACTTCAAGTCTATTTATCATTTCTTCAAACATCATACATACATTTTATTTCCAAACCTTTCTCTCCTTGTTTTAATGCCAATTCTCCTTGGAGTCCCTCTTTTACCCTTGTGTACAAACTGCTAAAAAGTCTCAGGTACATTTCCTGTGTATGTGCATGCCGAGCCCAGAGGACAATGTGCTCTCCTCTATCAAACTCTAGGTCATCCCCTTGAGGCAGGATGTCCCACTGAACGGATAGTTCACCCTGTCTTTTTGGTTTCTGATGAGGCTGGGCAGCCAGGAAGATCCAAGAATTCTGGTTTTTTAGGTCCAGGCGCTTGCTGCTGCTGTGCTCAGCTTCTTACATGGTACTGAGCAGCTGACCTCAGGCCCCAGGCTTATAGAACAGATACTCTACTTGCCTCTATCTCCCCATCCCTAGGCTTTTGTTTTATACAAAATTTCCTAATTAATTTCAAGAATTTCTATTTATTCTTATTAATATGTTGAAATTAAAGAGGGAGAAAAGTGAAGGGCAAGAGTGGATAGAAGGGGAAAGGGAGATAAGATTAAGGAGGTGAGGCTGGAGAGACAGTTCAGCAGTTATGAGCACTGACTGCTCTTCCAGAAGACCCCGATTCAAATCCCAGCACCCACATGGCAGCTGATAACTGTCTGAAACTCCAGTCCAGGGCATATGATACCCTCAACACAGACAATCATGCAGGCAAAACATTAATGCAAATAAAATTTTAAAAAAATGTTTTAAAAAGAGTCCAAAGCGTGGTATAGGAATGTATGGAAATATCACAGTGAAATTTATTAATTTGTACAACTACTATAAGTGAATAATTGAAAAAATTTTAAATCAATGTTATATTGGTTCTTTAGTAATCATATAACTAGGACTAGAGTGATGGCTCAGAGGTAAAGAACACTGGCTGCTCTTTCAGAAGATCCAGGCTCAACTCCCAGCACTTGCACAGTGGCTCAGAAACATCCATAACTCTAGTTCCAGAATAGTTGGTGCTGCCTTGGCCTCTGAGGCATCAAGTACAAATGTGTGTATGTGTGTGTGTGTATCTATATATACAAGAAGTTTCAAAATAATCAAGTGCTTTGTAGTCTCACAGTCCTACAATCACTATATATGCTTACATAATAAAAGGTCTGTCTTACCACTTGTCTATCTCACCTATCACAGATGAGCCTTAAATACAAAAACCTATTAGAGGTGGACATAAAGCATCTTGGTGAGCTGGGCGTGGTAGCACACACCTAATCTCACCACCCAAGAGGCAGAAGCAGGTGGATTTCTGTGAGTTCGAGGCCAGCCTGGTCTATAAAGTGAGTCCAGGACAGTCAGGGCTGTTACACAGGGAAACCCTGTTTCAAAAAAACCAAAACAAACAAAAAAAGAAATCTTAGTGATTAAGGGAGTATTCAAAATAGTCAAATATATGTTAGCTAAGTTGTTTTACACCCCCCCCATTATTTGTCATTCTGTGTCTATGATGTGTGAATGCTGGCACACACATGTTATATGGCACAGGGGTGGAGGTCAGGGAAAAACTCTCAGGAGCTCTCCTGCTGTGGACTCTGGAGAGTAAACTTAGGTTGTCAGGCTTGGACAGCAAGCATTTTTACCACTGAGTCATCTCATCACCCAGCGCTGATTTTTAAAACATGACTCACTTATATATAACACTTTTACCTTCTTTCCTTGGCTGACAAATGTCTTCGGCTCTGTGATTTACTGCTACTCTATTAAAACAAACAAACAAACCATAAAACCACTACTATTATTTTTTTTCAAAAAGTAAGTTTTAAAAGAAAATTATTCAGAAAAGCACAATTTTTAAAAAACATAACTTCAAAAATAGCTTACTGAATTCAAAGATTCTTCTCTTGGAGCCAATTTCTGCAGAGGCCTATAAAAACAAAAGAATTTACTAGACTATGAAAGCCATTCTGTTACAAAGTCTTAACATATCTGTCTTCTAACTTACAATCCTATAAATCTTCAAACTTGGCAAAATACAACCAAATCTTCCATACTTTTATATATATATTCTTCATGTGACATGTGATAAATCTTTTTCTTCTGGAGACAGACTGTCCTTGAACTCCCTACGTAGCTGGGAATGGCCTTGAACTTCACTCTTCCTATCATCTCAGGAGTGCAGCAAACCCACCTGCAGAACTGAGGCCTCTCTGTGCCAGCTGCTGATGCTGTGCACTAAACTCTCCACTATAACCCTGTGAAGGCGATACTCCATTTCCTAAGAGAGAAATCAACGCTTAAATACAGAGCAGCTCACTCGAGGAGACACCCTGAGACTTAATGTTGGTCTGTCTGACTTCTAAGCTATGTTTTGGAACTCTAATAATAATGCATAAACACAAACTAACAACAAAAACCCATCATCCTCTTTGGTGGCGCACACCTTTAATCCCAGTGCTCCAGAGGCAGGGGCAAGGGGATCTCTGTGAGTTCAAGGTCAGCTTGGTCTACATATCAAGTTCCAGGCCAGCCTGAACTATACATTGAAACCTTGTCTCAATAACAAAAAGAACAGGGAACAATGGACTATACACTTGGTGATAAGACAATGAAGACTAAAACATCAATTTTTTGCTTAAAATGATAATGTTTGTTGTTAAAACTATCTTCTTTATTTAAGATTTTTTTTCTCCTTTTGTTTTTTGTAAGACAAGGTTTCTCTGTGTAGCCTTGGCTGTCCTAGAACTCACTCTGTATGCCAAGCTGGTCTCAAACTCAGAGATTCCCCTGCATCTACTGGGATTAAAAGTGTGAGGCACACAGCCGGGCGGTGGTGGCGCACGCCTTTAATCCCAGCACTTGGGAGGCAGAGGCAGGTGAATCTTTGTGAGTTCGAGGCCAGCCTGGTCTACAAAGCGAGTCCAAGACAGCCAGAGCTGTTAAACAGAGAAACCCTGTCTCGAAAAACCAAAAAAAAAAAAAAAAAAAAAAGTGTGAGGCACTATACCCAGCTTTAAGACTGATGTTTAATTATGTATGTGGGTATGTGCACTTGAGTGGAGGTAGGCCAGAAGACAGCACTGGATTTCCTGGAGATGAAGTTACAGGCAGTTATGAGTAGCCCAATATGGGTGCTGGGAACTAAACTCAGGTACCTTACAAAAGCTATATGCCTTCTTTTGAGCCACTTTCCCAGTCTCACTGCAATATTTTCAAATAAAGTGAGTTTTAGTAGCATCTTCTTTCCTATTTTTGCACCCCACCCCATGCTTCTTTAGCGACTATTTTTGCCCTTTTCTGCTCTCATTTTTAAGAGATGGTCTCATTTCCAGGCTTTGCTACAAACCCATTTCTATATACATTAAAGGTTAGGACCTGCATATTCAAGAGAATGTGGCTTTTCTTTTTCTGAGTTTGAGTTACTTTGCTTAATATTTTATTTTCCAGATCCATCCATTTTCTTGAAAACTTCATAATTTGCTTCCGCAATGCTGGGGTTTAAACCCAGGCTTTCAAGCATGCCAAGCAAACATTCTACCACCGAGCCACACCCTCAGAGCTGGCTGTTTCTAGTTTGGTCTACTTTTGGCTACTTTATGTACTTTTCCCCCTTTGGTCCTGGAAATTTCTAGCTGGAGACCAATCAAATCCTGGAAAAATAAGAATGCAAAGGAGGTGAAAGTACCTGTATAACCCTGAGTTAATAACACCATGAAGAGTGAATGAAAGGAGTGAAGTCAATGTTAGTGTTACTGTTTTATATGGACCGCCTGGACACCATTTCCAGTCTGTAAAGTAAAATTCAAACTTTTTCTTAGTTACCTTTGGGACTGAAGATGGGACAAGTCAATGGTAGTATCGGGGTAATCAAGGAGGCCTTCTTCCTCACCCTTCATCTCATCATCTTTTGTAACTGCTTTGGCTTCTCCATCTTCAGAGCTTTCTTCTTGTACTAATTCCTCGGTTAGTTCATCTCTCCCACTGTGAACAGCAATGTCTTCTTGATCAAGCTGAGTTGTAAGCTCCTCTTCTATAGGAGCCCCGTGCAATTCCTCTTTATCTTCCTCACTGCTGTCATCCCCTTCTGTGGAATTCCCACAAGGAAAGTCAGTGTGTGACGCCCAATGAGGCTATGTATTGCAATCATCCCCAGGCTTCCCACGACAAATCCCTGAAACCTCCACAAGGTCTATTCTGACATGACCTCTAGGATCATTTTACCACAACATTTTTTTGGACATCAATATTATTTCTATAACAAATCTAAGTTATCTGTCATGACTACTTCCAAAAGGCAAGACAGTAAAAGTAGTTGTTTAAATCCTTTAGCTTTATTAATTTTTAATGAAAACCAATATACATTATATAACTAGCTTCCCACTTATGCAAAAAGAATACTAATATTAATAATTGGGCCCAATTGCCATCTTTCAGGGATTATGAAATTAAATAATATATTTATTATACATGATATATATATATATATATATATATGTATCCTGTTATAAAGTGATATATATATATATATATCACTTTATAACAGGAACATGGTATGTATCAATTAATAGAATCTAACAACACAGTAGTTTTTAATTCAGCAATGACTCCAAAAAGGAATGATCCCAGGAGAGAGAATAACTACAGAAGTATTTTCAGGGTACCCTTTTTTAGTTTCCTTAGGTAGGTAGGTAAATTTATTTGGAAATCATAGTAACTTTATATTGAAACAAATATATTATGAAAATCAAGCAAAGCTGGACATATTGACTTATATTTGTAATATCAGCATTTGAAAACTGAGTCAAGATGACAATTAAAAGCCTGGCCTGAACCAAATTCTCATGTGAGAAATTAAACTTCACATAAATTCATCTTCCTATCATTTCTGCCTCCTAAACCCAAATGGAAATGTTAATTCATATGTACCCAAGTTTATCTATTAAATATACTTACAAGCTATCCATTAAATGCTCAAATTTTACCAAAAGTATTTTGGTTATAAATTTAACTATTTTTAATTCATTAGAATATTTTCCAATCCCTAATATAAAAAAAGAGCATATTTAAAATTCAGTAATATTGGTAGTACTTTGGGCTATTTTTAAAGTTCTGGTTATCACAGAAGAGTTACAATTACTTAAGATTTAGAAAGAAAACTAGAGAGAAGATCACAAGCCATGGCTAGATATGATGATGAATTTCTGCAATACTAGCACTTGGGAGACAAAGACAGAAGGACTGATGCAAGTTCAATGCCAGCCTGATCCATATGACAAGTTCCAGGCTAGCCACAGCTTCACTGTGGTATCTTGCCTCAAGAGGAACACAGTCACAAGCCTGGCTGGGAAGATGAAAATTTAGCTGGTAAAGAGCTTGCCTTTCAGGCCCATGGAGATGAGGTAGATCCACAGAAACCACATGGGGGAAATCAACAACACACCAGGTGTAGTGGAATGCACTTGTGATCCCAACCATGATGGTGAGGAGATCGGCTCTGCTGGCCAGCCAGCTCCAGACCAGTAAAACACCCAGTCTCCAGAGAAGAGTAGACAGTGCCCAACAGACACCTAATGTTGTCCCCTGGCTTCCACACACATGTGCACATGAACAAGCACACACACAAATCACAAGCCGATTTATCGTAACATGTCAACTACCTAGCTGCTCCATCTCTTCTGACATGAGCTCACTTGTGCACCTTGTCAGTGTCTCCATGTCTTCATCCTGCACTCTGACTTTCCGTTCACCTCGATGTCTCCAGACACAAGACTCATCCACCTAGAGAAACAGTCCTCCTCACTGCTAGAACTTTAGGAAGAGTTATAAAAGTAAGCCTAAAGAAAGGGAAGAGTACCTTAAAAAGGAAGCTAAACCCCATCATTAGATACGAAGGAGGAAGGAAATTCTTTTTTCCTAAAAAAGATAATACACATGAATATTATAAAAATCAGTATTCTCCATTTTTTGGTATGAAAATATTCCACACCTATGATTTTATATATATTTTTTACTTTGTACTATAACATGAATATTTACAAAATTTAGTATTATGTATATGAATAGTTATCAAAAACAGTATGAGTGCTTGTTCCCACCTTTTAGGTTTGTCAGAACAATATTAATCTACCTTTTATTGAAAAAAAAAAAAGGAGCCGGGCGGTGGTGGCGCACGCCTTTAATCCCAGCACTCGGGAGGCAGAGGCAGGTGGATCTTTGTGAGTTCGAGGCCAGCCTGGTCTACAAAGTGAGTCCAGGACAGCCAGGGTTACACAGAGAAACCCTGTCTCGAAAAAACGAAAACAAAAAAAAAAAAAAAAAAAAAAAAAAAAAAAAAAAAAAAAAAAAAAAAGGTCAGGCTATAAATCTTATTCTTATAACTGAACTATGTGAAATATAGTCTCATCAATAAATGCATGATGAAAAATGTTGAATTTGCCATGCTAAGACAAAAATTCCCTTATTTCATAACAAAATTTGTATGTGCAATTACAACATACCACTTCTACTCTACAAATATCTGTACAATGGTTCTTGCCTCCACATTCCAGGTTAGGGGATATAATGATAATGATAAATGAAGCTGTTACCTCTTATCATGAAGCTTCCTGTTGTCAAATATTCTCCTGTTGGCGCTGTTTTAGACACCTAAGGAACACAATAATGTATTATAGTCTTACTAAAGAAAAAAGCTCAGGCAGGCTCTCGGGTCACCTCAGGCTGGCCTTGAATCTGCTCAATAAGTGAGGATGACCTTGGACTCCTCTCTAATGGCTCCGCCTCCTGAGTCCCCGGATGACAGCTGTCCCTGAGTGCCCGGATGACTGACAGCTGTACCTGAGTCCCCAGATGACAGCTGTCCCTACGACGCCTCCTTTAAGTGGCTCTGGGCGCTGTACATACCAGGAAAGCATTCTACCCAACTGCATTACATCTTTAGCCTCTTAAGATCTTTCAAAAAGATTTTTTCTACTCAAGAAGAAGAAATAATCATATTCAAGCAAGTCTTGAAAACTTTATAATTTAGCAAAAACTCTCAACACTGAAGACATAGATATATCCTTCCAACGACAGATGTACTTGACAACAATAAATGAAGAAATAACAAAAGATCTACTACTCTAATAAAATGCCACAGACTAGATTGGAACTAGCTTTTTCTTCCTATATAGGGCACAATGAGAAAAGATTGTTTAATAAGCTTATACAAAACCTTACAGGAAGATAAAATTATAGATATTAAAATCCTTTTCTGGGATTCATTTTGGTAGTAAAACAGCTTTTCTTTTCCTTAAAAAAATATTTTGAAAGATTATTCCCCCCTGGGACAGGGCATCTCTGTACAGCCCTGGGTGTCCTGGAACTTGCTCTGTAGATCAGAATGGCCCTGAACTCAGAAATCTACCTACTTCTCCCTCCCAAGTGCTGGAACTAAAGGAGTCTGCCGCCACCGCCACCATCCAGCTTTGAAAGATTTTAAGTAATGCCTCTGTATGTGTGTTTGTGTGTGAGTGTGTGCATGTGCCTGCTGAGTTAAGAACAGGGTGTTGGATCCCCTGGAGCTGGAGCTACAAGTAGTAGTGAGCTGCCTGCCCAGTGTGGGTGCTAAGAATTGAACTTGGATTATCTGAAAAAGCACCACACACTCTTTAACAGTTGAGCCATCTCTCCAGCCTACAAATTTCAAAAATTTAACATGTGTGTATGTGTGCACACGCACACACACACACACACACACACACACACACACACACACACACACACACACACACA
>CAJQZJ010001333.1:833998-849458 GCA_907164525.1 Lophiomys imhausi
AAAAGATTGACTTTTTGACTGATATTTTTCCTAATTAAAGATACATTTTGAGCCGGACGGTGGTGGCGCACGCCTTTAATCCCAGCACTTGGGAGGCAGAGGCAGGCGGATCTCTGTGAGTTCGAGGCCAGCCTGGTCTACAAAAGCGAGTCCAGGACAGCCAGAGCTGTTATGCAGAGAAACCCTGTCTCGAAAAACCAAAAAAAAAAAAGATACATTTTGAACATAAAAGAAAAATATTAAGTATGAGGTAATTTTTCCCCCAAGACAGGGTTTCTCTGTGTAGTGGTGGCTGTCCTGGAACTCTCTTTGTAGCCCAGGCTGGTCTCGAACTCAGACCTCTCTCTGAGTGCTGGGATTAAAGGTGTGCCCCACCACACATGGCTAGGTAATATTTTAATTGTTTAACTAACAGGAGATTATAAACCACCATTTTTTTTCAAGTGCTGGCAAATTAAAGAATGTTCTTCTAAAACCAATTCAAGACAAACAAACCATTGTGGCCAGGTATAGTGATATTTCCCTGTAGCCATAGCACCAGTGAGGCTGATGTGACAAATCTTGAGTCCTAAGGCCACCCTGGCTTCACATCAAGCTTTGTGCCAAGCAAAGAAAATCTGGCTGGAGAGAAGCTCAGCAGTTAATGCTGCTTGTTGCTCTACCAGAGCACCCAAGTTCAGTTCCCAGCACCCACAATAGGAGGCTTGCAACACTCCAGTTCCAAGGGTGCCCACACATTGTGCATAAACTCATATAGACAAATATACATACATGTAATTAAAAATCTTTTTGTTTTTGTTTTGTTTTTCAAGGCAGGATTTCTCTGTGTAATAGAGCCCTGGCTCTCCTGGACTCACTCTGTAGACCAGACTGGCCTTGAACTCACAGAGATCCGCCTGCCTCTGTCTCCCAAGAGCTGGGATTAAAGGTGTGTGCAACCACGCCCGGGTAGCCAAACTTTTTGTGAACACAGATTCCTCAGTTGTTATAGGGTTTTTATTGTTTTTGTAAAGGGTGGAGTCTTGTCCCTGGCTGGCTTTGAACTTGCTATGCAAACAAGAATTACCTTGAACTTCTGATCCTACTGCCTCCACCTCTCGAGTGCTGAGATTAGTGTGAGACAGTGCCTGATTTAACAGTGCAGGGATCAAACACAGGGCCTAGTACAATCTGAGTTTTTATATTGATCCCCAACACAATATTTTCTATAAAAGGTAAAGAATAGAGAAAAATTAGAGAAAAAAAAAGAGACTATCCCAGAACTAGGCATATAGCCCAATAGTACAGTATGAACATATATGCAAAAGGCCTTGGGTTCATGCCTCACACAAGAGAAAAAACAAAACAAAGTTAAGTATTTTATTTGTGAAAATCCAAATAAGATCAAAATAATACAAGAAAACTGGTGAGATGGATCAAGGAGTAAAGGTGTTTGTTGCCAAGCCTAAGAAGCCCGAGTAGGCTGTGTTTGATCCCTAATTCTACACAGAAGAAGTAGCAACTCCTCCAGGTTGTCTAACTCTCAAACGCTATGGCATTCCACCCCCCCCCAATAAATACATACATGTCAAACAACACGCAACATTTGTATAGTGCAGCTACCTTTCCATTGAAGCTGAGTGTTTTTTTCATATAGTCTTCTGCCTTCTGTACACAAACCAGTACCTTTTCAATATCTAATGGAGAAATAAAAACAAGGGGAAAATGAACGCCAATCAAGTTGATTAAGCACTATTAAACAACTATATTATTTATTTGTTTGTTTTTTTGAGGCAGGGTCTCACTATGCAGCCTTGGCTGGCTTGGAACTCACTATGTAAAACAAGGCTGTCCTGGAATTCATAGAGAACAACTTTCCTCTGACTCCCAAGTGCCATAATTAAAGGTATGTGCCACCATGCCTGGTTCAATGTTATTTATTAAAAAACAACAGAAAGGTAGCTGAGTATGATGGTAGAGGCCTATAGTCTCAGCACTCAGGAGGCTGAGGCAGGACAATCATGAGTTGAAGGCCAGCTTGGGCTACACAGTAAGACCCTGTCTCAAAAACCAAATGAACAAATAAACAAAAAACTAGGATGCTGTCAGGTCTCCAGGAAGTAGAAGGAATACCAACTCCTTACAAGTAGTCCTCTAAACACACACACACACACACACACACACACACACACACACACACACATATTAAATAAAATAATAAGAACAAAAAAAAAGGCCAGTGAGATGACCCAATATGTAAAAGTACTTCCTATACAAGCCTGCAGACATAAATTCAACCTCCAGAACCCAACATAAAGATGGAAATAGAGAACAGCCCCACACAGTTGGCGTCACACCTCCACACACATGCTATGGCATGGGTCCTGCCTCCCCAACACACACATTTAAAAATTAAAACCAGGAAAGTATTTATGAAGTATTGTAAGTGCTTAAGAAAATGAGACATGGTTGTTTCATTTGTGTAATTTGGTATATGAACATAAGATCATGCTTTGGTCACCCTACTACTAAATCATGCACCTTTCTTATAAAAAGATAGTTTATTCAAAACCTAATTTTCTAATTTCCATATATACTTGTTTCTGGGTTGTTGTTGTTGGGTTTTTTGGGGTTTTGGTTAGTCTATTCCTTCTCCAAAAGTTCCTATTTAATTCATTACTACAGCCTCACAATACATTTGAACCTGTGAAGAAGTTACACAGGTAATGTTAAGTAACCAGAGTTGTCCCAAACATTTTCCCATGCTTTTGCTTCATGAGTATTCTGTTCATTTCATAAAAAATTTTATATTCTGTTCATTTTATAAAAAAATTTTCTTTGAGAAAATCAACAAAATAGGCAGACCCTTAGCCAAATTAACTAAAAGGCAGAAGGAAAAAACCCAAATCAACAAAATCAGAAATGAAAAGGGAGAAATAACAACAGACATTGAGGAATTCCAGAGAATATTTGGATCCTACTTTAAAAATCTATACTCCACCAAATTTGAAAACTTAAGTGAAATGGACAATTTTCTTGATAGATTCCACCTACCGAAGCTAAATCAAGATCAGATAAACAGATTAAACAGCCCTATAACCTCTAAGGAAATAGAAACAGTCATTAAAAATCTCCCAACCAAAAAAACCCCAGGGCCAGATGGCTTTAGCACGGAATTCTACTGGACCTTCCAAGAGAAGCTAACACCAATACTCTTCAAACTCTTTCACCAAATAGAATCAGAAAAAACATTGCCAAACTCATTCTATGAGGCCACAGTCACCCTGATTCCTAAACCACACAAAGACCCAACAAAGAAAGAACTTCAGACCAATCTCCCTCATGAACATAGATGCAAAAATACTTAATAAAATACTAGCAAACCGAATTCAAGAACACATCAAAAGTATCCTACACCATGATCAAGTAGGCTTCATCCCAGGGATGCAGGGATGGTTCAACATACCTGTATCAACATACCTGATATCGAAAGTCTATCAACATCATTCACCATATAAACAAGATGAAAGGAAAAAAAACACATGATAATCTCGCTAGATGCAGAAAAAGCATTTGACAAAATCCAACACCCCTTCATGCTAAAAGTTCTGGAGAGAACGGGCATACAAGGACTATACCTAGAAATAATAAAGGCAATATACAGCAAGCCAGTGACCAACATCAAAATAAATGGAGAGAAACTTGAAGCATTTCCTCTAAACTCAGGGACAAGACAAGGATGTCCACTTTCACCATATCTCTTCAATATAGTACTTGAAGTTCTTGCTACAGCAATAAGACAACTAAAGGAGATCAAGGGGATAAATACTGGAAACGAAGAAGTCAAATTATCCCTATTTGCAGATGATATGATAGTATACATAAGCGACCCCAAAAATTCCACCAGAGAACTCTTATAGCTGATAAACACCTTTCAGCAAGGTGGCTGGATACAAAATTAATTCAAAACAATCAGGAGCCCTTCTTTATACAACAAATGGGCTGAGAAAGAAATAAGGGAAACAACCCCCCTTCACAATATCCACAAACAATATAAAATACCTGGGGGTAACTCTAACCAAGCAAGTAAAGGACGTATACAACAAGAACTTCAAGCCCTTGAAGAAAGAAATGGAAGAGGCCTTTAGAAGACGGAAAGATCTCCCATGCTCATGGATAGATAGGATCAACATAATAAAAATGGCCATCCTACCAAAAGCAATATATAGATTCAATGCAATTCCTACCAAAATACCAACACAATTCTTTATAGACTTGGAAAGAGCTATTCTCAATTTCATATGGAACAACAAAAAGCCCAGAATAGCTAAATCAATCCTGTACAATAAAAAAACATCTGGAGGTATCACCATCCCAGAGATGTCAAGCTGTACTACAGAGCAATAGTAGTAAAAACAGCATGGTATTGGTATAGAAACAGACCAGTAGATCAATGGAATCGAATTGAAGATCCAGAAATGGACCCACACACTTATGGCCACCTAATTTTTGACAAAGAAGCCAAAACGGCACAATGGAAGAAGGACAGCATCTTCAACAAATGGTGCTGTCCAACTGGATGTCCACTTGTAAAAGAATGAAATTAGACCCATACTTATCACCTTGTACAAAACATAAGTCCAAGTGGATCAAAGACCTTAACATAAGGCCGGTTGCACTAAATCTACTAGAAGAAAAAGTGGGAGAAACCCTTGAACTCATTGGCACAGGCGACAACTTCCTGAACAGAACACCAACAGCTCAGGACTTGAGATCAACAATCAATAAATGGGACCTCATGAAACTGAAAAGCTTCTGTAAGGCAAAAGACAGCGTCATTCGAACAAAACAGCAGCCTACACACTGGGAGAAAATCTTCACCAACCCCACATCTGACAGAGGGCTAATATCCAAAATCTACAAAGAACTCAAGAAATTAAATGCCAAGAAACCAAATAATCCAATCAAAAAAATGGGGGACAGAGCTAAATAGAGAATTCACAAAGGAGGAATCTCTAATGGCTGAGAGACACCTGAAGAAATGCTCAACATCCTTAATCATCAGAGAAATGCAACTCAAGATGACCCCGAGATTCCATCTCACACCTGTCAGAATGGCTAAGATCAAAAACTCAAATGACAGCACATGCTGGCGAGGGTGTGGGAAAAGGGTAACCCTCCTCCATTGCTGGTGGGAGTGCAGGCCTGTGCAACCACTATGGAGGTCAGTATGGCGATATCTTAGAAAACTTGGAATAGTTTTGCCTCAGGACCCAGTCATACTACTTCTGGGTATACACCCAAATGTCTCCTCACAGAATCATAAGGAAGTTTCCTCATCTATGTTCATAGCAGCCTTATTTGTAATAGCTAGAAACTGGAAACAACCCAGATGTCCCTCAACCGAAGAATGGGTTAAAAAACTGTGGTACATCTACACAATGGAATATTATTCAGCTATCAGAAACAATGAAATTATGCAATTTGCAGCCAAATGGATGGAACTAGAAAAGCTCATCCTGAGTGAGCTAACCCAGACTCAGAAGGATGCATATGGCATCTATTCACTTATAGTAGGATTTTAGCTATATAGTAGATATCGATACTACAACCAACACACCAAAGGGAACATGGACATAGACTTTTTATTTTTATTTGTTTTCTATTTTTTATTCTTTTTTATCTGTTTGTCTGCTTATTTGTTTGTTTTTTAGTTCTCTCTCCCGGGCAATGAGACACTTTTCACTGGTGGTACTGCCTCGTAGACCCCCAATGTATGAGGTGGCTCTTGGCCCTCATACAACCTCTGAACTGAGGTGAGGGACTGTTATATAGGGACACTCCACTCCAGAGAAATGGGATGGAAGGGTTAGGGGGTAAAGAAAAAAAAAATGAAATGTGAAGTTTCGGCCTTTTGCTACTAATTGTCATGAACTGTTTAGGATAATTAAGAAATGCAAACTAATTGTCATGCAAGCCTGTCATTGTGTTAGGTACTATGACAGTCTATTATGGTTATTTTCTAAGCTAATCAGAAATAAAGTTGCTAAGAGACAAGCAACATTTGCTTATCCTAATATAAGAGATAGATAGGGCCTCTTCAAAAACCTCAAGAGATCTGCAAAATATGGCATTCAAAGATGTTTTCTTAACTTTAGATTTTTTTTATCGAGACATATCAACTCCTGACAGCAACCCCTATTCTACTCCAAGTAGAAGATGAGCATCAAAGAATCTCCAGTGGGAGATGATTGAATAAGTCACAAGGCTATCTCTTGGCAGGAAAAACCCCTTGCTCCAACTGTAGACAGAATGCTGTCCAAAAAGGACAAAACCTGGAAGCAGGTAAGTCGACAGCCTAGCTCTGCCAAGACAGGGTAGGTAAGTCCTTCATAACCCCTGCTCTACAATCAATGTCTGTCAGAGAAACGGGGCCAAACAACTGAAGATCGATGCTGTAATGTATGGAGAGAAAATGGGAACTGTCCAGGCAGCCACTGGTATGTCATTTCTTAGTTTTGAAAGCTGCGGGCCCTGCACTTCCTATATAATCAGATATATTTATCCCTCTCAGGTCTCTGAGGTGGTTGAAGAATAGATAGCTAGAGTCTCATAGTTAAATTTTGAGTTGTTTAGGAATCAAGAGGGTGTTATGGATCTAAGAAGATGTTTTTAAAATTGTGTTGCAAGTTAGTGTGAAAGTTGAGTTAGATATAGAACTTTAAACTCATGGAGATGGTTAGATAGTAGAATGTTAAAGTCAGGTGCCAAATACATATGGACTGGACATTGGGAATGTATGCTAAGCCATATAACCCTCATAACTTTGGCTTAATTACCTCTGTTGTTTTGTATTGTATCTATTACTATAAGAGAAAGAGCCATTTGTTGGACTGAAAGGGGGAGCTGTTGGGGGAAATAAGATATACCTTAAACTTAAAAAAAAAGGAAGAGGATGGGGGGGGTTGAGGGTGGGAGGGTGGGACTGGAGGGGGGAGTAAGGAGGGGATTGTGATTGAGATGTAACTTGAATAAAAAATAAAGTAAAAAAAACAAAACAAAAAATACCACCACCATCTGTTGTCATTGGAGACAAGGAAGATACATGGCATTAGTATATTTCAGAAAATATTTGTTTTTAAACAAATTTTCATTTATAAAATGAATATTATCTCTATACCTTAGAAAATAATAATGGTCAAACACTAGGAATATTTCAAACATCACACAAGAGACTGTACAGGTCATAATTTTCTAAGAACAAATCTCCCACTTTCATTGACTTTTTAACTATTTAATATTTTTATTTGTGTGCTTATATGTGTGTGTCTCAGTGTGCATGTGGAGATTAGTGGTCAGCTTGTAGGAGTCAGTTCTCTCCTTTACACCCTATGGGACCTAGGAACCAAACCCAGGTTATCAGGTTTAGCAGCAGTGCCCTTTTACTGGACCTTCTCACCGGCCCTACTTCCTTATTTCTCTTACTCTAGTAAGTTAGTTCTCATGAGTAATTACTACAGCCTATTTCATCACATAGCCACTCTGCATAACTGTAGGAATGCAAGTGGATGGTGAATGCTGTTTCTAGCTGCACCCTGTGCTTTAAGTAAGAAGGCTAGTACTTCTACTACCCAAGTTCAGTAAACAGTACAAAAATTAGAGGGACGCTCTAAAGTTCAAAGGTATGAAGGAAGGTGAAAAAACTAAAGTGTATATTAACAGAAATAAATTTCTACATTTGGAGGAGGAATGGAGAAAAACCCCCGTGTTTGGTTCTTTTAATAATTTTTTTTTTTTTGGTTTTGGGGGGGTTTTTTTTTTTTTTTTTTTTTTTTTTTTTGAGACAGGGATTCAGGGTGCAGCCAAGACTGTGCTCAAACTCCTCAAGATGGACTCCAGTGTTGGGATCACACTCCAGTGTTGGGGTCACACTCCAGTGTTGAGATCACATGCATGGGCCGCTATTACTTACCTTTATGTAAATGTATTTATTTATATATATGTTGTGAAGGGTGGGGGTGCTCAAACGTGGAGGTCAGAGGACGAGTTGAGAGCTGGAACTGGTTCTTTCTTTCCAACATGTACTTCTTAAGAGACCAAACTTCAGGTCCTCAGGCCTGACCTAAAGTACCTTTACCTGCTGAGTCATCTTGACAATCCCACAACAAAGTTTTTTTTTTTTTTTTTTTTTTTTGGTTTTTCGAGACAGGGTTTCTCTGAATATCTCTGGCTGTCCTGGACTCACTTTGTAGACCAGGCTGGCCTCGAACTCACAAAGATCCGCCTGCCTCTGCCTCCCAAGTGCTGGGATTAAAGGCGTGCGCCACCACCGCCCGGCTACAACAAAGTTTTTTATGTCTAGAGTTATTCATTCCTTTATAACTTTAAAATCTAAGGTATTTCTAGTAAAGAAACAAGGTGCCAGAGGCTTGGAGAGATAGCTCAGCAATTAAGAGTACTGGGTGCTCTTTCAGGATACAAGTTCAATTCCCAGCACCTACATGATGGCTCACATGGCTTGTACTCCAGTCCAGGGGATGGTGACATCTTTTGCTGCCTCCTAAGGCAACAGGCAAGCATGTAGTAAACAGATGAACAAGAAAGCAAAACACTCATAAAAATTCAAAATAAGAAGAAAGAAAGAAAGAAGAGCAGAGTGTGCTAGTACACACTTGTAATCCCAGCACCCAGGAGGTTGAGGCAGGAAGATTCAGAGCTCAAAATGATATTGGGCTATAGGAAAAACCTTATTTCCAAACACCTCAAAACAAAACAAAACAAAAAAAAAGAAAAGAAATGAGGTGTTTGTCAGTAGAATATTTTTTTTCAGCGCTTGTGGGGCCTTAGGTTCAATTTCCAGCACCAAAAAACTTCAAAGAAGAAAAAGGGAAACAAATTAAAATGTACAAAGCTTACACCATGCAGATATACCTTTGCTCTCCAGTGTTTCATCCACGTTGACACTGGCAGGGAGTCCACTTTCTATAAGACAGTGCTCAATGAGAGCCGGCCCGTAGGCTGTAAAGATAGAGTGTTGTTACTGTTTTTATTATTTTTCTAAACTTCACATTAAAACATAGTATAAATTTAAAGCTCAATATAAATAACCTACTTAAGATAAGTAGCCAGTGAAAGCTATTTTACTTCTTTTCAAATGGTATTAGAATTAAGACCTGAAGTAATGAGGAGTTTGAAATTACAATAAGCAGAAAATCAGTGCATATTACAGGCATTTAATGGCATTCAACAACACATATACAATATTAACTAGAAATGTAGTTCAATGGCAGAGCAGTTGCTTAGCACAGAAAACCCTAGTCTTAACCCTTAATACCACAAAGAAATCATAAAGTAAATTATAAACCATGACTAGGATGGACTTATCCCTAAAATTTAAGGTTGATTTGATTTCTAAAAATTGACTAAAATGTCCCAATTAACAAATGTGCAAAAATTACACAGACATTTCTAAAAGATACACAAATGGCCAAAAGTTATGGGGGAAAAAAGTTCTACATGGGTTGGAGAGATAGTTTAGCAGTTTAGAACTCATATTGCTTTTTCAGAAGACCCAGTGTGATTCCCAGCAACCACATCAGTCAAATCACAACTGGATCTAACTGGATCTGATGCCTCTGACTTCTGCAGGTAATGGCACACATATTCACACACCCATACACAGGCTCATAAATAAAATAAAATAAATCTTAAAAGAAAAACAAGTACCAGGCAATAGTGGCACATGCCTTTAATCCCAGCACTTGGGGGAGGCAGGGACAAGTGGATCTCTGAGTTCCAGAAAAGCCTGGACTACACAGCAAATTCTAGGAAACTCAGGGATACACAGAAAAAACCCTGTCTCAAAAAACCAAACTATACCAAACAAACAAAAAAACTTAAGCTGGGCATGTTGGAACATGTTTGCCATCCCAAGAGGCTGAAACAAGATCTGAAATTGGAATCCAGTTTGTGCTACACAGTTAAGACATCTCAAAATTTAAAAAATGGGAGGGGGACTGGCAGAGACTGCTCAGGAGAGCACCTGAGGTTTGCTCAGAGAGAGAACCTGGGTACAGTTCCCAGAACCCACATGGTAGCTCTATAACTCCACTTTCAGGGTTCCAGTGTGCTTTTCTGACTCCACCAGGCACATACACAGTGTACACACGGGCATACACACACACACACACACACACACACACACACACACGCATAAGCGAAACACTGAGACATAAAATTACAAAATTAAAATAAAAACAGGATGCCGTTTATATCAAGCAATTCAGAAAAAACTGATTAATAAGATAAACCATACTTATAGAATAAAGAACAATGTATTAGTGAGATGGAGAAAAGCGTCTGAAAAATCTATCAATTTCTATTAAAAATGTTCAATAAAGGAACTATCTTCATCTATCACTGGGTCCCTATAAAACAAAAGAAAACTACAGCTAATCTCAAACTTACTAATAAAACAGTATATATTTTCTCTCTCAGATGAGGAAAAAAGGTAAGACCATTTTTACCACAGCTATTCAGCATTGTACTAGAGGATCACTGCTTGTATAATAAGAATAAACTAGAGCCGGGTGGTGGTGGCGCACGCCTTTAATCCCAGTGCTTGGGAGGCAGATGCAGGCAGATCTTTGCGAGTTCAAGGCCAGCCTGGTCTATAAAGTGAGTGCAGGACAGCCAGGGCTACACAGAGAAACCTTGTCTCAAAAAACAAACAAACAGGGGGCTGGAGAGATGGCTCAGCAGTTAAGAGCACTGGCTAGTGCTCTTCCAAAGGTCCTGAGTTCAATTCCCAGCAACCACATGGTGGCTCACAACCATCCACAATGTGATCTGATGCCCTCTTCTGGAATACAGGTGTACATGCAGATAGAGCACTCATATGCATAAAATAAATAAATAAATCTTAAAACAAACAAACAAACAAACAAACAAACAAAAAAGAATAAAATGGGGCTGGAGAGATGGCTTAATGGTCAAGAGCACACTGGCTGCTCTTCCAAAGGTCCTGAGTTCAATTCACAGTACCTACATGGTGGCCCACAACCATCTATAATGATCCCCTCTTCTAGTTTGTAGACAGAGCACCCATATACATAAAATATATAAATATTAGCAAACATAAATGCAGGCAAAACATTTATTTTATGTATAAATGCTATATATTTTTATACATAAAATAAATAATTTCTTTAAAAAAGAATTACTCAAAAGCATTGATTAAAATAGAAAAAGCAGTTTTATTTTCAGAGGAGAAATGACCCTGTATGCTAAAAATTCTTAAAAACACATACACACTCTCCCCTCCCTTCCCATCTCTCTGTCTTCTAAACTAAATGGCTTTATAAGCTCTGAAAGATATAAAATATATAAATCAAGTTTATATATATAAATATCAAAATATATAAATATCAAGAGAGAAGGTTCAGTAAATAAAAGAATTTGTTAATCTTAGGATGTTGGTTTGGTTTCAGCAACCACACAGCAGCTCACAACCACTATGATGCCAGTTCCAGCGTGCTTGAGTTCCTCTTTTGACCTCTGTAGACACCATACATACATCCAGGTGCTCAAACATACACATAAAATAAAAATAAATCTTTTTTTAAAAAATCAATTGTATTCTTACCATAAATAAAATTAAGAAAACAATTCTAAGGGCTAGTGAGACAATTCAACAAGTAAAGGCTGCCACTGTCAAGCCGGATGACCTGAGTTCAATCCCCAGGACCCACACATTGAAGGAAAAAAACTGACTCCTGCCAAGTTCCATGAGTGTGCCCACTCCACACAAAACAAAATAAAACATAATTTTTATTTTTGGAGAGAGGGTCTCACTATGGTTGTCCTGAAACTCCCTATGCACACCAGATTAGCCTCAAACTCAGAGACCTACTTGCTTCTCCTCCCCAGCATTGGTTTTAAAAGCGTGAGCTACCACACCTAGTAATTTTTTAAAACTAACAACACATAAAGCAAATGCAGGCATTTAAGAGTAAAATTTATACGTAAAATACTGAAAATTTTCTTAAAAACCAAAATAAATGGTGAGATGGTCCTTGTTTACAGAATCAATGGATCCTCATCCATTCTGCATAGAATGCAACACCCAACCTAAATTGTAAGTGAAATGCAAAGGGTTAGTCAAAGGCTTTGGGAGGCAAAAAGGAAGAGCTAAGGTGGGGCTGGAGAGATGGCTCAGTGGGCAAGAGCACTGACTGCTCTTCCAGAGGACCCGGGTTCAAATCCCAGCACCCACATGGCAGCTCACAGCTGCTGAGTGTTGTGGTGCAGCCTTTAATCCCAGCACTGGGGAGGCAGAGGCAAGAGAATCTCTGCGAGCCCGCTCTACAGAGTGAGTTTCAGGACAGCCAGGACTACACAGAAAAAGCTGTGGGGGGTGGGGGGAGGAGAGAAAGAACTAAGAGTATAACTACTTGACTTTACAAAGCCATAGAAATCTGCCAAGGTAAACTGAAGCAGGAGGATCACTATGAGTTTAAAGTTGCCTGGGCTACGTAACAAGTTCAAGGCTTGCTGAACCATTCCTGTGTCAAAACAAACATCATCAAACAGACAAAAGAACTTGGCAAAGCTGAGGAGAGGGAGAAGAGAATGAATAACTGGCAGATGCTATAAAGAAAAAAGAAATGAAATACAAATAACTAAGGTAAGTGGTTATTAAACCAAACGGTATTTGAAAAAAAAACAATTGCTCTGAATTCTACAATACTGAGGTACTGATAACATTCTATATACTTAATAAGACTATTATGTGAGTGTGAGCATGAGATTAGAGCCCATGGAGGCCAGAACAGTATCAGATGCCTTAGAACTGGAGTTACAAGAATTTGAGAGGCACCACCTTCCAGGTGCTGAGAACTGAACTAGATCCTTGGTATGAGCTGTAAGCACTCTTCGTCTCAAGCCATCTCTCCAGTCACTGCACTTTTATTTTTTTAGGAAAAGGAAAAGGCTGCTTGTTTATCTATCCCAAGATGGCCTTGATCTTACTACAAAGAATGACCTTACACTTCTGATCCCCCTGACTCACAGGAGTACTGGGATTTTAAGTGTGTGCTACCAGGCCTATTTTTATGTTATGCTAGGAATTAAAGACAGACCTTCATGAATGCTAAGCAAGCACTCTACTAACTGAACTATACACACAGTGTCATCTACGCAATATAAAAATCTCCAGCTTTCAGGACAATGAGGCTTAGTGGTAGATATCTGCTTATCATCACAAAGCCCTGGGTTCAATCCCCAGCACCACAAAACAAAACTTCTTTGAGAACAAAACCCTACTTACTCAAAAGGTCCCTTTACATTTCTTATTTTAAAAAAATTAATGTTTCATTTTTATTTATGTGTGTTTGTGTAAATGTATGCCTCATGTATGTGGCTATCCATGAAGGCCAAAAGAGGGAGTCACACTTAGAGCTGGAGCTAGAAGTGGTTGTGAACCATTAGTCATGGTGCTGTAAACTGAACTTGAGTATCCCTCCAGCCCCTCGTTCAATGTTTTGAAAAAGAAAAAAAAAAGATTTAAATATATTCATGGAAATGTCACATGTAGAAATAATTAAATTGTTTAACAGTATTTAGATTATCATTAATTGGTTTAGCAGCTGTGAATCCTTAACCAGCCATTATAAATGAGTACACACAGACACCACATAGATTTTAACAAGGCTTGGCCTGAATTGTACAATCCTAGCCCATCTAAACTAGCTCTTAATTCTATTACCCAAATATGACCCTATATATACATATGTCCCCTTGGACTGGTATTCTCCACATTAAGCTGATGTTCCAGGCCACGTGGAAGGATCTTCTTTAATCTACCCCATGGTGGGTCCTCCTTGTTTGCTCCTGGCTGGAATGAACTAAACCTCTGTGTAAAAGGCAGGGTTCCAGGCCAGGCAGTGGTGGCGCACACCTTTAATCCCAGCACTTGGGAGACAGAGGCAGGCGGATCTCTGTGAGTTCGAGGTCAGCCTGGTCTACAAAAGCTAGACCAGCAAAAGCAGAGCTGTTACACAGAAAAACCCTACCTTGAAAAACCAAAAAAAAGAAAACAAAACAAAAGGCAGGGTTCCTGTTCTAATCTCAGGAAATCCCGCCTTCCTATACTCTTTTTGCCCAGCTAATTGGCCATCAGCAACTTTTATTAACCAATCAAGAGAATGCCTCAGAAGGGACAGTAACCAGATCTCAGCATTGAAATCAGCCTATCAAAAGCAATGATATTAGACCTTCCCAACAGTCACACAAACATCTTACTACAATTATTTTGGAATACTCACGAAGTAACGGATTAAGAACTCTCTTCAGCAGTTCACCCTTAGGAGCACTAGCTATTACTTCAGTCAATCTGTGAATAAAATTGGCACACTTTTTGTCATCTTATATTTAATAACTTTATATCAGTATTCACATTCATATTACCTTTATCTACATGCACTTATTTCATCTTTACAAGAGTATGAAATACAGCAGAAATTATTCTTGTAGGTATGAAAAACGAGTCTTGAAAGTAATTTATCTATGGGGCTAGAGAAGGTTCAGAGTTAAGAGCACTTGTTCTTGCAGAGAATCAGAGTTCAGTTCCCAGCAACCACACCAGGTAGATCACAGCCATCTGTAACTCCAGCTCCAGGGGATCTGAAGCCCTCTTCCAGCCTCTGTGGCACGCATATGCATGTGCACAAGTGCACATACACACTTTAAAACAAAATTTTTAAATCTAGAGCTGAGTACGGGGATTATGTTTATAACATATAATGATGCTGAAGCACCCTGAGTTCAAGACCAGCCTGGGCTACACAGTAAGATTCTATCTCAACATGCACATATACATGCCCATAATTTATCCACAAGCAGAGGCTCTTGAAACCTGAGATTTAAATCCAGGTTTTCTAAAAGAACTCAGTAATTTTCAAAAAAGTCATAAATTGCTACCCGAAAGACACATTTATATGTAAAAGTTACATGTTGTTTGTAAATCTACATGCCATATCTGAACACCAGCAATAGTTATTACCTAACTAAACATTTGCTAAGAATGCAAAGGATGCTGTGGCTCTCAGTGTGGCACCCAAACCATAGGATTAACAGTATCTGAGAACACTAGAAAATGTGCCCCACGATCTACTGCATTAGCAAGGGTAGAGTAGTTCACAGTGCAGCAGGCCCTCCCGCTGATTCTAATAAATGGCAAGCCCTGAGGACCACCAAGTGGACTACTGACTACTAGGCAGCAAAGCTTGCCAGCCAGAAGTAGCTGCAATTAATCGTCACCTTATCCTTTCACTTTTTCCTACACAAATTAGAATGTTGTAACCGAACTTTTTAATTATTAAACACTTCTTTATTAATAACTATATTCACTTATAACAAATACACTTAATTATTATTCCTATAAATTCCTACAACCCCTTTAACCTATCCACTAAACCTACTG
>CAJQZJ010001333.1:854458-913659 GCA_907164525.1 Lophiomys imhausi
GCTAAATTGGTATTGATCATTGTATATTAATGCAAAATTAAGATTGTATAGGGCTACATCGGTATTGATCTTTGTATATTGATACAAAATTTAGATTATATTTGACCCAATTTTTCTTAAAAGCGGAAATGCGTCATTTAACTGAAAAAAAATTTCTTTTTTCCAAATCATGATCAACTCGATTTTCACTGTTTTAAGAGAACTCGAAATAGGGCCTCCTCGAAACTGTGTCCTTTCCTTTGTTGAACCCTGGGGGGTGGGTTCCCCGAGGTCCTGACCGCCAGAGACCATCAGAATCCCAGATTCGTTGCAATATACAAGAGGTTTATTGAAGCTGACAGACAGGGTTCGACTGCCTCCGTGGAAGAGTGAACCTCCAAAAACAGTTTTCAGGCAGTTTTTAAGCACACAAGCTGCAAACAGGTGGGTGCATAAAGGAGTAACTTTTAGCCCGCTAGTCGATAGCCACAGGTGGGGATAAGGGAACAAAGGGGATGTTAGGTGATGATGCAGGTGGGGATTGGGGAGTGAGAATAAGGGATCAAAGGGGAGTGGAAGCAATCCAGTCAGCTATGTAAGTTTAGTTAGTCCCAAGGACCGAGTTCTGTGGAATATCTCTAGGAGTCATGAGCTTAGGGTCTCATGAATGGACGAGAAGGCCTTCCTAGGGAAGTGGTATTTATTATTTATTATTTTTTTTACAGCCTTACACCTTGAACACTGACAGGGTTAATCCCTTGTCCCCTTGTGTTTGGAGATTCAAGTTGGCCTCCTCAATGACTCTGCTGATCAGTGACAATTTTGAAACAGGTTGAAGGAGAATTTCCCCAGGAGGGCACTAGTGCTCAGGGTGGAAGAGCAAGGGCCCTTTCCAAACGCGAATTTGAGGCCAGACAAAAACCAAATTTTTTTTTTTCTGACCCTGACAAGCCCATAAAAGGGGTTCCTATTTTGATGGATACTACTCTCCAAAGTAGGATTCTGCGGCCTACTGTAGGATTCTCATTCAACTTGAAAGTGGTGGGTGCTCTACAGCCTGAGTTTCATAAACTCTTGGCACCTCAAATATTCAAGAATTTCGCTAAGTAAAGATGTTAGATAAAAATAAAGTGAGAGTTCCCGTGGGAAAAGGAGAATAATTATTCCTCCCACACATCCCAGCATTCTCTGAACCTCCTTGGGTTTTGCATGCTAGCGATTCATGAATTATTCGGGGTTCAAAATATGCTAATCAATTAGTCTAAATTTTTGTCTTAAAAGTTCTAGTATTAGTAATAAACTTTTTTTTTTTTGAGACAGGGTTTCTCTGTGTATCTCTGCTGTCCTGAATCACTTTGTAGATCAGGCTGACCTCGAACTCACAGTGATCCACCTCCCTCTGCCTCCCGAGTGCTGGGATTAAAGGCATGTACCACCATGACCAGCCTGTAATAAACAATTTTTAAACTAAGAACAAAATTTATTAGTGTTGGACAATGGAGGGTTTGTGTGTGTGTGTGTGTGTGTGTGTGTGTGTGTGTGTGTGTGTGTTGTTTTTGAGACAGGGTTTTGCTAGGTAGCCCAGGCTGCCTGAAACCTCTGTACTCTCTTGCTTTAGCCTTTTTGAGTGCTACAATAACAAGTACAATTAGCAACACAGACAATTTTTAAATCCGTGAAATGTGTACTTAAAAGTTTAAAGTCGTAAGCATTCACATGACGATAAATTCTTAGAATGAGTGAGACCCCTCAAAGCAAAACACCAAAAGCAGGAAAAAGGGCAGATTAATATATCTACATACATAAGGATTTTGAAATTATTATTTTGGGTTTTTTGAGACAGGGCATGCTATATAGTCAAAGCTGGTCTAAACTCACCATATAACCAAGGCTGCCACTCTGATCACAGCCTCCTTGGTGCTGGAATTATAGGCACATACTACCATGCCCAGATCATAAACCTTTACACTGGCAAATGTCTTGATCTATTTTCTGTTCCTGTAACAAATTGCCAAAGGTTAGACAATGTACAAAGTTCACAGTGTGGAAAGCTGGAAATCTGAAATTGAGTGGCCACATCTATTTTAAATCTAACAGGGGCCTTCGGGCTACATTACAGTGTCATGATGGAAGCATATGAAAGGGACGGGACAGTTACAATGTGAGACAGGAAGCAGCAGGGACTTGGAGGCCAGGTTTCTTCTTATAACAACTTTCTTTCATGGGAGTGAAGCTGGTTTCTCCCAAGAACGGTATCATTTCTACGACACAGGACTCCCAGTGTTCTAACCACCCATCTAGTAAGATCTAAGCCCGGATTTTTAAAGGTTCTATCACCAGTACACCAGGCACCAGGCTTCCTCAAACCTGGATCCAAAGCATGGCATTCTATAGTGAGCATCAATTTTTCTACCGTAAATACAAGTAGAAGGCTAAGCATATGGCCCAAACACATACAGAGACATAGACATGGGGGAGTGGACATAAAATTGTGACCAACACAATAATCTTAAAATGAAAGCCCAAGCACATTATGGAGGGCAGCAACAGACATGAATCTTTTCAGCTCTCCGTTTTCTTGGCTACCCATGAAGCTTTGATTTCTCTGTAAAAAGAACTTCTACTACTGCTATGCCAGCCACAAGTGTAGAGATGTAAACAGTACAACACAGTGTCCACGCACAGCATCCAGGGATGGACCTGATTCAAACAGTAAGGGAATGAAGAAAAAGACGGACACACAGACAGAAAGCTGGGATCTGATGGTCTGGGCTCCTCTTATGAGTTGTAACATAACTATCTGTTTTCTGAAGGTCTTAAGTGACCCCGTGTGAAAGTGTTGTTCCAACCCTCGAAGAGGTCATGACCCACATGTTGAGAACTACTGATCTGGACTCTCTGCTGAAGAAACTACAGCCCCTGCCCCAAGCTCGGCATGTTTACTATATAGAGTTGAACAGAGAGGTAGGGTTATTGCACGCAGTTGAACAGAGAGGTAGGGTTATTGCACACAGTTGAACATGGAGGTAAGGTTTATGGTGTACAGCTGGGTCAAGGACACAGATTTAGCCTTTCTCGATAGGAGCAGTGTCTGTAAGGGAGCTGCCTTAAAGGCTGTAGAGATCCATGGGGAGAGAGATACAGTGGACATTTCCTCCACTCTGCCAATGTCCACTCTTGAGCCAGAGAAAGATTTCACCATGTCTCTGAACCTCACCCTAGGAGGAAGGCTTTGCCATTCTTCCATTGGGTCTTAATGGGGTCCTTGGAATCCTTGCCAGGACTGCGCCCATGTCAACAACAAATACTCACTCTCAGGGCTTTCTCCACTCTCTATTATACACATTTATTCTCTTAGTGTTTTGAAGATCAGGAGTTCCGAAGTGTCTGCAGAGCTGCGTGTGTGTGTGTGTGTGTGTGTGTGTGTGTGTGTGTGCGCGCGAGTGTCTCAGGAAAATCCCTTGCATTGTCTCTCATAACTCCCAAATGTGCCATAGTCCTTGGCTGGTGATCCCAAATGCCTTCAAGCACTGCTCCCAGGCCATATGTCTTTTCCTAACCCTAGCACTCTTGTCTTTTTATAAGGACCTTAGATTATATTTGGCCCATTGGGATAACCTCTCTACTTCATAACCCCAAAGTTGATGGACTCTGTGAAGTGCTCTTATCCCCTACAATGTCTGTATGGCCATTTCCAGTTGTTAGATTACAAATGTTTTTTGAATTATGCCACTGATCATGCTTAGGTTCCACAAAGCTGAGAAGGTCTTCTTTAGGTCTCAGAGGACTAAGCGGGTAGAAACCCAGGGCTAAGAAGGTAGCTAGCTACTCTGATGTATAGCTTACAGGTGCGACTAAGCAATTGTGGACCAAACTCAGGGATCTGTTTACAAGAGAGGAAGACAAACAAAGCAACAACAACAACAAAACAATGAAATGAGATATACCAAAATTATTTTTGTCTCTGTTTTGTAGTAGGGAGAGGGTAAACTACTTGTTATTGTTGGGTTTTGTTTTTTAAAATAGTGTCTCTGGTGTTTCCACCTAATAAATATGTATAACTTTTAAATTCCTTCTGTTCTTTTGCAGTGATAAGGATAGAGTCCAGACCTTATGCATTCTAAGTTAGGACTACTGTGAGCTACACCCTCAGGATTCCAAGTTTTTAAAGGTTGTTCTGTAGTTCTTATTGACTTAACACAGGACGCATGCGTTTAAAAACAAATGCTAGGAAGACATTACAGAAAATTTTCCAGAACTCAGGAACATACACATAGCTACATTTATAACTCGCCCTTAAGCATATCCAGCTCTGTAAGTTCTGGAGAAAGCACTTCTGACTGTCGGGCGGCTGTTTTTCTCCAACCGCTTTTAAACAAACCAGCATAGCAGTCCCTGCTGGTTCCTTGGGTAATAACATCTTCTTTAGGGTACGTTCTGGCTATAGTCCAGTAGGAGTCAGTAGTGAGGCAGCCCCAAGTGCCTGAATATCTTGAGCAAACCTGTTTTAACTCCAAAGGAAATATAAAACTAGAGATTGGGGCGGGACCAGGGGGGGGGAGTGTGAATGAGAAAGCCAGAGATTTAAATAAAAATTAAAAAAAAGCGGGTAGCTATTGGGAAGCTATATTTTTATTGCACGTATTACCCGCTTGAGAACAAATTGAGAGCAGATTAAAAATCTCAAAAGAGACTGGGTCTCGCTATGTTGCCCAGGCTGGAGTGCAGTGGCTATTCACAGGCGCGATCCCACTACTGATCAGCACGGGAGTTTTGACCTGCTCCGTTTCCGACCTGGGCCGGTTCACCCCTCCTTAGGCAACCTGGTGGTCCCCCGCTCCCGGGAGGTCACCATATTGATGCCGAACTTAGTGCGGACACCCGATCGGCATAGCGCACTACAGCCCAGAACTCCTGGACTCAAGCGATCCTCCTGCCTCAGCCTCCCGAGTAGCTGGGACTACAGGCGTGCGCCACCGCGCCCGGCGGTGCTGAGAGGCGGCGGGGAGATACTAGAGTTTCGGGCTGGCGTGACGTCACGGGGGGGGCGGGACAAAGCTTTGGGTGACACACTCAGACACGCCCAGCACCGGGCGGTCTAGAGGCTGAGGCTGCGTAATGTCACCCGGGCCCTTCTTCCGCTGAAGTCTGGAGCGTTGAGTTTTGTTCCGAATCGTGTGTATTCTTCAAAAACTGGCCCATGTTTTCTGGCTTGTGACTGTATGCGCCGCGTGACAGGAGGGAGAGCACCAACCCGGTTGCTCTGCATCGCGTTGCTTCCCAGGCGTGAAGTCCCTGCTGCATCTTTTGGGGGATGCTAGTTACGAGCGAATCATCTGTTCTAAATATTGTATACTATACAGTGTATAGCATAACCCCTAGAGGTAGAGGTTAAGGTGCCGAGACTAGCTGGAAGGAAGGAAATCTAAGACATCTGTCTGCCTTCGCCTATTCCTGGTGTTAGTTCCCCTATTGTGGAGGAGGAAAGCTAGTAAGTGGTTAGATGTAGGCGTGGATTCCTTGCAGTTGTATTGTACTTTGTCTTGTTTTAGAACAAGTTTAGGTTAAGAAGGCATGTAATTGGAGAGAAAAAAATTTTCCAACCTGCTGCAGCAGACCTCTGAGTTTTCCCCAGTGCCCTCCGTCCTTTCTGACCATTAGCGGGAAAAACAGTCTTTCAACTCTTTCCTATTTTCCCCTCTAAATGAAGTCTCTAGAGTTTCCATGAAGGGAAACCCTCTGCAGCCTCTTTTTAACTCAGTCAAAAACAATTGTTTCCTTGACGATTCTTTCCAACGTAAAACAAAAGCTGGGACCAGAAGGCGGAGGTCGCAGTGATTTTGACTGAGATAAACAAATACTCAGCGCGTGAGCTGAAGAGCTTGTCTTAAGGAATTAAACAAAAACAAAGATGTGGCCGAAGGTTACTTGTCTCTTATCCCTGTTATTACACTAATACATTTTGGTTTGATATTTTTATCCCAGGGGACCACATGTCATGGTTTCCTACCATTCTGAGTTCTCACCAGTGGCGCATGAATGAAAGTGGTGTGATTTGCCGTACTTGTTTAACAATAAAATAACTTCCGTCCAGAGTGGCAAACTCTTGGAATCCCAGCACTCAACAGGCGACTTAGATGGTTAAGAGTTCAAAGCCGTCTTGCGCCAGAACAGGGGGTTTGAGGTATGAAACTGTATCTCAAAAACAAAACAAACAAAAAACCAACAACAAAAAACCAGTAAATTATCTCTCTTCCCTTTGTTCTTTGCTCGAAAGCTAGAGGGCGCCAATAACGCAGTGCTTCGTGCCTCCCCTCCCCCCCGCCCCCACTTTAGTCTAGCATGCAAATCAGGAAGAGATGTGGCAATCTGACCCAGGACATGGGACAGCCTTAGGAAGAAGAAACCAGAGTCTAAGGATGAGTAATGTTGAGCCACTCTGCCAGCTCAGGCTTTCCCGCCTCTAGGCAGTCAGTAATACACTTCTGCCTCGTTTAAATCACCGTATTTGGGAGCCTCTGCATCGTCATGGTATGCTCAAACTTAGTGGTTTTCACCTTCCTAATACTGTCACCTTTTAATACAGTTCCTCGTGTTGTAGTGACCACCACAATGTCTATTTATACAGTCTCTATACCCATACCAACTTTATTATTACTGTAAACAAAACTTAGTTTCTGGCTTTCTCATTTGTCACTATCCTTTAGTAGTAAATATTTAATTTTATTCACTATGGTTGTGTGGGGTGACTCACTATGGGTAACTCTAACTACCAATATATACACGTTTAACTTGCATTATGAGTTAGTGGTCGACACAATAGGTCTGTTCGTGAATTTTGCATAAGCCAAGTAGTGGTTTATGAAAGTTTTTGAGGTGTTGCCCAGGTTGGTCTGGACTCCTAAATTAAAGCAATTCTGCCTCAGGCACCTCAGTAGCTGAAACAGGAGGCTGCCACCAGGGACAACAGTTGTTTGCTTCTTAGTGCAAAGCAAACACAAACACAAGATAGTTTCTGGCTGTGAGGTGTGTGTGTGTGTGTGTGTGTGTGAGACAGGGTGTCACTATGCCCCAAGAACTTCCTATGAAGGTCAAGTGGCCTCCGACTCGTGAGTCAATCTCTTGAAATGTAACCTTGTGTTATGGGGAATACAGGCCCTGAACACTGTTGCAGATAACAGCCTCGTTGCAAATGGAATGTAACCCTATCTACAAAGCACCCCTTAGGCCTCATGTTTCTAAATTAGTCCTGTGAAGACATTAAAACAAGAAGAGCATGGGGTCAGACGGGAAAAGCTCAGCAGGGTCTTGCCCACCCCGAAGCGGCACGGGACCAGGGGAAGCTGGACGCTGGAGGAGGACCGCCAAGCGGCAGGGGGCTGCACGGAGTTTATAGACAAACTTGCCACAGAGAGTTTAGCGGGGGGACTGTTCCCAATATCAACTCAAGGAATTAAAAACAGAAGCTTGCTGGGTCTGAAGACCCATAGTGGCTGGAAAGCCCGCGCTCACGGGGAGGGAGGGCCGGGCGGACAACGAAGGAAGGGCGGGGTTGGCAACGGAAGGGCGGGGCCCAGGAGGGGCGGGAAAGGAGCCTCTGCTCAGCGCAAAGAGAACGGGTTCCGGAGGGTGAACTCCGTGGGCGCTTGTAGCGGTTGTCCCGCCACTGCCTTCCTACCAAGCCCTCGCTTCCCCACCGTGGGCAGACTTTTCTGCCGTTCCCCATAATGGAGTCACCTGATACTGCATACAGGATATTTATTTGGAGAAATTTTATTTGCATTTTAGGGACATGTACCTTCTAATCTGACCTTGACTCTTATATTTAATTATTGAGCTACGAAGTAGCTAGAATTACACTTTGATATAGCACACGTTTCTTAATGGCGGCACCTTGCTTGAAGGAAGAACTTTTAATGGGATTATTACTTTCTTATCAAAACAAAAACTAGGGTGGGAATGTAGTTAGTTGACAAAGTGCTTGCCCAACTTGATTGAAACCCTGGCTTCCTGGATTGGATCCCCAACACCTCAGAATCTGATCATGGTGGAGTATATCTGTAACCCTAACACCTGAAAGTTGGAGGGAGGTAGTAGGGTCAAAGTTCAAGGCCAGCCTCAAGTAAGTGAGGAATTCCGTGTCAGCTTGAGAGAGTTGAGAAACCATCTGAAAAACAAACAAACAAAAAACCCCGAATTTCTTGTGTCAGGTTAACTCTCAGCATAAATTCTGACAGTTAAAAGTTACTTAACCAGTGTTGTATTTGGTAGGTCTGTTTTCTATTTGAATATATTTGACTTGGATCTGACAACTGTGCATAAATGTTTTGACATCTTAGAATGTGCCAGAATTCCATTACAGTGTGGTTATTTATTACGATTCTGATCGGATTTCCCCAATATTTAGCAGCGTGGTTGAGAATACCTGTTCTGCTTCTTTACAGTAGTGTGGCAGAGGCTGGAAGGATTCTTCCTTTGAAGGATATTCCTAAGCATGATACCACATTCAGTCAAAGTAACTGCTGTGCCAATTTTCCTTTCCTGAGTTTCTATTCTCAAGTCTAAGTATTTGCCGCAGTTAATGTATTTGAACAAGCTAGTTGTTTAAAACAGAAAACCAGAGATACCTTTTTTTTTAACTTCTAAATCCAAAGGCTAAGTATAGCAGAATTTTTAAAATGGGGTCCCATTTAGTCTAATTCACATGAGTGCAAACATTTAATCCTTGAACAGCCTAGGTCTGATAGGCAATCAAATTCTTCAAATTGCATATAGCTCTCTTGTACTATGATGAGAGATCTCATCATTCTTTGTCTAAACCATTCTGTTTACTCATCCAGCAGATACGTACTGAGCTTCTGCTGTGTACTAGGCATGTCTCAAAGTGTTAACTTGGGGGAATGTGTTAAGTATTAAAGTTAAAACTATAAACAAGAAATAATTTACTTAACTTGTTACATATAGTCTAACCATGTACAAATTTATGTCTGTTCACCTTGAATCCCAGGGAAAAAACATTTCTTAGTCAGGACTGAAAGTGTGTATAATCTCATATAACATTTGGTCTTGACCATGAGTAACACAAAAATCCAAGGACTTTCCTTCTGTAGAGGTTTTAGGTGACTAACATGTTCTTGGAGACTTGCTCCTCTCAAGAACTGATGTGAGACTATTGAAACTGTAAATAGCCCTCCAAGGCTCAAATGACAACCTACTTTCACTTCTTTTAATGTGGATGGGGAATTTTAAGCTTTTCTGTGTGTGGTTAGTCAACTTGTTAATATTTTGTTTCAATTTTATGATGTGATTATTACGTACATAGAATTAAGGTTGGTGCTAAGGATGCTTCCTAAATACTGTATATTGTCACAGTTCACATTGTCAGTAACTAATGTTGCATTACACTGTGGCTTCTGTTCCACTTTTTATGACCACAAGGATTCACTCTTTCCTCAGGGGTTGCGTTTAGGGCTAATGCCCTCTGCAAGCAACCCTGTTTATATGTAGAGTACACAGAAGGCACAGGCTGCGATGGACCTCCACCCCACTCTACTATACAATGACAACCCTCTGATTCATTTTGTGTCACAGCTGATTCTTAAATAGGAGCATAGCCTGAAGTATGGCAAGAAATGAAGGAAAAACCACCACAAATAAGTTATATTCTGTTAAAAGGGACAATATAGCCACATATGATGGTGCACACCTTTACTCCCAGCACTCAGGACAGAGGCAAGTGGAGGTCTAAATTCAAGGCCAAACAGGTCTATAGAGTTCCAGGTCAGCCAAGGCTGCAAAGCTGAGACCTTGCCTAAAAAAAGAGACCCAGAGATGGACAATCTGTAGTCACTACCATATGCAGATAAACAATGTTTCGTATGCATACTACAAAAGGGTACAAGTATATATAATATATACTTATAATTTTTTAAAATTATAATTTATTAGTTTAAAAATTAACATTAATGCTTTTATATATTAATATAAAAAGTAATTTATCTTCTTTAATTAAAAGGTTTATTAATAGCTAGGAGAAGTGGCAGGTGCTTGTCATTCTATTCCTTGGGAAGTGGACAGACTAGCTATCCAGAGTTCAGGGTCATTCTTAGCTACATATGGAACTCAAGACCTGCCTATGTTACATGCACCATATGTCAAAAAACCAGGGTAGGCAGATGGTTCATCAAGTAGATATCTACCACCAGCTAGACAAACTGTGGCATGCATTACCTCTCCATAAAGTATTTAAAAACTCTAGAAAAATAATCCTGTTTTTAAAAAAGAAAAAGAAAAGCACAATAAGATTCAAATTATTTTGCATGCTATGATCACTGTGATAGCAATAATAACAAACCAAAGTTGTTGATGGATACATACTATCATGAATGTAGTTAATACTCAAGAATTGTATATTTGGAAAGAATTTAAATGGCAACACTTATGTTCTGTGTTGGGAATATTTATGTGGAGCATTTTTCCATTGTGTTTCATGGTTCTGTTTGTTCATCTGCCATCAACACTACACAACCTCAACTATAATATATATATAATAATATTGGCATTGGACATATTGTCTTTTGCACTTAAAAAAAGATATTTAGCAATTCTAGCACTTTATCTTTTCTATGTGAGAATTTTTTTTGGTTTTGTTTGTTTGTTTGATCTTTGAGGCAGGGTCTTACAGTGTAGCCAAAGCTAGCCCAAAACTTAAGTCCACAGCTTAGGCTAACTTCAAACTCCCTATTCTGGGACTACCGGCATTCACTGTCACCCTCTGCTTCCCATGAAGGCTTTATAATAATCGTTCCTGTATCTTAAAAAAATAATCTTGCCAGGACAGCTGGGTGTGGTAGTGAAACATGCCTATAATCCCAGTGTATAGGAATCTGAGGCAGGAGCATCAATCTTGGGGTTCTCCTGGACTCCATAAGTCCAGTATCACCCTGGGATACCTAGCGTGATCCTGTCTCAAACAAATATATAAATGGACAAGCAAACACTAAAAAAATTATTGTCAGCATTTTTAAAAAGTATTTATTTATTTTTATGTATATGAATGCTCTATCTTTATGTACACCTGCATTCCAGAAGATGGCACCAGATCACATTATAGATGGTTGTGAACTACCATGTGGTGGCTGGGAATTGAACTCAGGACCTCTGGAAGAGCAGCTAGTGCTCTTAACCACTGAGCTATTTCTTCAGCCCCCTGTGAACATTTTTATTTTGAGACAGAATCTCATTATACAGCCCTGGAACTCCATGTAGGCCAGGCTGAACTAAGACCTGCCTGTCTTTATCTCCCAACTGGTTTAAGTATGAGTGCCACTACATCTACATGCATCAGGATTTTTTTTTTTCTTTTGAGACAGGGTTTTATATAGCTCAGGCTGGTCTTGAAATTACTTTGTAACTGATGATGACCATGATATTCTGATCTTCCTGCCTCCACCCCTAAAATGCTGGGATTAAAAACATATACCATGATGTCCCACTTAGGCAATATGAAGGACTGAACTCAGGGTTTCATGAATCCTAAGCAATCTTTCAGCTGAACTCCTGGGATTAGAGGCAGGCCTCACCATACCTGGATTATATCTTCCAGATTTTTCCTGAGACTTTCTCTTTTCTCTTTTCTTTTGGCCACGACTTTATATTTTTTCAATTCTTTGAGGTATGTTCATAATTGTTTACTAAGGCATTTTTATTCTAGCTGTTGCTAAGATCTTTGTTGGAGAAACTAACATGATTTTCATCTTGGTATTTGGTATTTATTACTGGTATTTTTTTTTTCATTTCATTTATTTATTTATTTATTTTGTTGTTGTTGTTGTTTTCTTAGACAGAGTTTCTCTGTGTAACAACCCTGGCTGTCCTAGACTCGCTTTGTAGACCAGGCTGGCCTGGAACTCACAGAGATCCACCTACCACCACACCCAGTCCATTTACTATCTTTTTAAACAGGTCACTTTGAGTTCTTAGGATGAATAGGCTTGGGTTGAAAGTTGAATATTCTGAGGATTGTACATTTCTAGATTTTAGTTAGACTTCTGTTTTTAGCTGTTTTCCTCTAGTGCCTTTCCAACAGGGAAAATGTTACTGGAATCACTTGCTCTGGACACCATACCCTCATCCAATCCTTTATATTTCCTGTAAAAGAAACCAGATAGGAAGCTGAGGATGCCCAGGGGTGGTGGTGCACACCTTTAATCCCAGCACTGGGGAGGCAGAGGCAGGTGAATCTCTGTGGGTTCAAGGCCAGCCTGGTCTACAAAGTGAGTCCAGAAGAGTCAAGGATACACAGAGAAACCCTGTCTCGATAAACGAAGAAGAAGAAGAAGAAGAAGAAGAAGAAGAAGAAGAAGAAGAAGAAGCTGGTGATGTAACTCAGTCAGTAGACTTTCCAGGCCATCCTTAGTTGAGTATCAATTAAAGGCCAGCCTGTGACAGGAAAGAGAGAAAGAGAGAGTAGGGTGGGGGGGTAGGAGGGAGGGAAGGAAGGCAGAGGAGGAGGAGGAGGGGAAGGAGACGGAAGGGGAGCATTTACTGCTAAGTCCACAGACCTGAGTTCATTTCCTCAACCCCTGAGGCAGCAATCTGTTAATTTCCATCTGTTAACATTATTCTAAATGTTAATTAATCTGCTCTCAGAGGCCTGCTTGCTGTGCCAGGCCATAAGTATACCAAGTGAAGCTCTGTTACCTTGCTTGCTAACCATTGTCTCTGATTGGTTGAATAAATGCTGAAGCCTGTTATTGGGTAAAGAGAGGGGTACGCAGGGTTAAGATGCTCAGGTTTTGGGAGCAAAGAGGTGGATGGAAAGAAGAAGTGAGGAGGAGGAAGCAGAAGACACACCATGGGTTAGAGAGAAAAACATTACTCCATGTGGCCTGGAACATCAGCATAGTGTGGAGAATAAAATTCCAAGAGTACATATGTGTATATTGGGGTCTTATTTGGGGAATAGCATTAAAACCTAGCATAGATGAACTAAGATTGCACTATCCAAGCTAAAGCTTGTTAAAATCCATCATGTGTCTCTGTGATTATTCATAATGGTGGGTTAAAGATTGATATCATCAATCAAGTAACTATAATATAAATACTGGTAATAATTTAATTTATTATTTCTACAAACCCAATGGTGGAAGAACTGACTCTGTCAGGTTGTCCTCTGATCTCCACATTCACATTGTGGGGCACACACACAAACACACACAAAATGTAAAAAAAAAAAATTAAGAGAAAAAACCTAAAGGAGACACACAGAGTAGTATGGAGGGTAAGTTGTTTCCTGCAGAGTAGAAGAGAGCACCCTTGAAGGATGAGAGTGGATAGCAGCCAAAGAGATCATTGTACTGACCTACTTATTTTTAAAGGTGTGGTGAATGTGTGTTCGTGTGTGTGTGTGTGTGTGTGTGTGTGTGTGTGTGTGTGTGTGTGTGTGTGTTCAATATGTATGAGATAACTCACAGGCCAGAGCATCAGTCCCCCTGGAGCTGGAGTTCCGACCTGCCTGATGTGAGTGCTGGGAACCAAGCACAATGACTCTGGAAAAGCAGCAAGCACTCTTAACCACTGAGCCATGTCAAACACCCCACTCATCGTGACCTACTTTTTTTTTTAATTTAAATTTTATTTTATCTTATTTTTTGAGACAGAGCCTCACTGTGTGTTCCTGTCTGTCCTGGAACTCACTATGTAGACCAGGATGTAGATGTGCCTACCTCTGCCTCTGAGTGCTGTGATTAAAGGCCTTTATATTTATTTATTTCTCTCTCTCTCTCTCTCTCTCTCTCTCTCTCTCTCTCTCTCTCTCTCTGTGTGTGTGTGTGTGTGTGTGTGTGTGTGTGTGTGTGTTAAACAGTCCTGCAATATTTTATTTTATTTTATTTTGGTTTTTCAAGACAGAGTTTCTCTGTGTAACAGCTCTGGCTGTTCTAGATTGGCTTTGTAGACCAGACTGGCCTTGAACTGACAGAGATCCGCCTGCCTCTGCCTCCAGAGTGCTAGGATTAAAGGTGTGCACAACCACACCTGGCATGACCCACTTTTTAGGTAGGATTTTTTACTCTCTCTGAAGTCTCCAGAATAGAGACGGGTTTTCAAGAGGTGTATTTTCCGGCCCAAGTGATGGACACACCCACTTGGGTGGACTTTTATGGGCGAGAACAACGGTATATGCTTGCTCTTTACCACAAAGCCTCCAGATAGATAATAATCTCGTGAGGCCTAGGTAGCTGTCTGCTAAGATACTTCCAGGCAGGTTTGAATGTCATGCCTCCACCCAGGGCCAGAATATGACTCAGACCCCATTCTATATACCAGTAGTCAGAGTCCTGTGGTCACAGTTCTTGTTTTTCCAGCGGCTGATTATGCGGGAGGGCTTAAAACCCCAAGACCTCCAAGCCTGCTAATATCTAACTAGCTTCCTAACAAAGGGAACAACGCCTTGGTTCTGCCAGGTAAGGACAATCAATGGCATCTGTTGACAAGATGAGGGGTGGGAGACACTGGCTCCCCTCTCCGCCTGTATAACCGCCTTCGCTGGAGAGGGTGGTGACACCTTCTAACCCTGACATTGGGGGTGAAGGGTAAGAGGAAAACCATTTTCCTATTCGCTCAGTGTTTCTGACAACCAAATGTGGAAGTTCAGCTCTCACTAAGCAGTTTAGTGACTCCCTGGACCCAAATGGATGCCCTACAGTTCAATTCTGACAGGGGCTACCCAGAGTTGGTGCAAATCCTGTGGGCTAAGGATTTAGTTTGAGTTTGGTGGTACATGCCTGTAATTTCAGCTGTTGGAGGTGGAGGCAGGAAGATCAAGAATTTAAGGTTATCCTTGGATACACTGCAAATTCAAAGCCAGGCTGGGCTGCATGAGACTCTGAATAAATACATACTTACATAAATAAATAAATAAATAGGATGTTCCCCTGTTTCAAGTATCAGTTTCAAGACTCAAGTATGAACTGAAATTTCCAGAAAAGAAGCCAAATTTATGATAAAGATTCTACAAGGTTGATTGATTGATTGATTAGAGCATCATGATTTTAGATAGTTGGGATGTTGCATATCCAGGACCAAATTGTCTTAGGTCACCTTTAGTCCCCTTAGGAGCCATTTATTGTGTATGCCTGTGTTTGACATAACATCCTTTTGACTATAAGGTCAACTGTATTAACTTAGACCACTAGTTTCCACTAACCCGAAGCTAAGAATGTTGTCAGATGACATCTGAGATCACTAACAAAGTTTCTCTACTTTATCATAACCTGCCTACCTCATGCTCCCACCAATGTGTTTGGAAAATACCTTGATTTGGAACTTTTTGTTGTTGTTCTGTGAGTATATAAAAGTTCATGTAACTTCCATATTGGAATGTCTGGGGCAACTCGGCTCTGTCTTCCTGAACCTTGATCACTCATTTTTGACTCAGAGTAAACCATCTCTTGGTCCCTTTGAGATGGGAGCTGTGCTTTGAGCTGACAGTGTTAATTTGTGTTTGGACTGACTGCCTATGAGCCATAGCTTCCTCCTGAGGGTTCCTAATACACTGAAGCAACTCATAGAGCTCAGGCAGGAACGTTACTACTACCAGCTTGCTTTCTATAGTGTAACACTGGAACAGTGGAGAGGGAGAGATGTCTGGTCAGGGTGTGGTGGTACAGGGTGCCCAGAGCTTCCGTGCCTTTCTGTGGGTGCCAGCCTTTTGGGGCCCTGGTGTAGTCACTAATCCAGAAGCTCTCTGAATATTTAGGCTTCTATAGAGGTTCAAGGTATAAGTGTGATTGAATATCACTGACTAATACTAACTCAATCCCCACACCTTTCCCCCTCCCCTGATATCTGAAAATTGCAACTCTCTAATCATGGGATTGGTTCCTCAGGCAATGTCAGCTCCTCTAGAGTTGCCTCATTAGAATAAACTTGGATGTGGCTGAAAGGGTTTATAATGAATAATAAGATGTTTCCTTTATTCTGTTGATTGTTCTAAGAATTCCAAGGTTGTTAGCTCTGTACTATAAGTTGGGGACAAAACCCAAATACAGATTACATATTATATCACAATATCACAGTAAGACATGGTGAGAGGGGGTTGGTCTTATGGTGAATGTTCTGGCTCTCCACCAGGTCTCCTCTCACCACCCTAGTGGGAAAGAGAAGGGTGCCTCAGTGCTACCAAATGGCAATGGGGGAACAGGCCCCCTTTTGACACTATTTCCCAATGACACATCTTTTCTCTCCTCCATATATGATAGTGGAGGACACTGAGGGAGCTCCTTAGGAACCTGGCAGGTATAGGAAGGCCTTCTATATGGCATCTGAGACCTCTAGCAAAGTTTTCTCTGTCGGGGGCTGCTTCTTTAGAATAACTTCAGCCATTTTGTCTTCAGTCTTCATTTTAGTTATAAGACAAAACTACTCATACTTTGTTATTTGGTTACCTTGACACTCTGGAGAGTCCCCAGCTACAGCTCCACTTGGAACCAATCAAATTAAAGACCAGTTAGAAATGCTTGGTCTAGCTAGTCAAAATGATGTAGTACTGCCCTCCCCTTGCTTCCTACATGTGGTTACCTGATTGTTAACGGGATATGGTTTATATCATATACAAACTTAGTAGTTACCTGGATGCAGCTTGTTTCCTAGACCTTGTTACCTGGATATGGTTTTTCTTATAAAAAGCCTGCCTTGGAAGCAGACCAATGTCACAGTTAGGCTCCAAGACCTCTATGACCCTGGTCATGGTGACTATGACCAGTTTTGGGGTGTGCGTTCAATAAACCATCAGTATCTGACTAAGGTGGGTAACTGAGTGGTTTATGCAGCTCAGTTGGACTACAACAATACCACATATACATATTCCAAAATAAAATTAAGTGATTGAATTAGAATTAGTTTACTCCTATTCTTTCTATTCTAATGTTCCAAGAGCAACAGTGATGGTAGTGCATAAAGTTTATAACTTTGAGGTCCTCCCTCCCTCCCTCCTTCCCCTCCCTCCCTCCCTTCCTCCCTCGCTCCCTCCCTTTCTTCCCTCCCTCCCTCCCTTCCTGCCTTCCTCCCTCCCTTCCTTCCCTCCCTCCTTCCCTTCCCTCCCTCCCTCCCTTCCTCCCTTCCCTCCCTCCCTCCCTCCCTCCCTTCCCTCCCTCCCTCCCTCCCTCCTTCCTTCCTTCCTTCCTTCCTTCCTTCCTCTCCTCTCTTTATTTTTAGAGACAGGCTAGTCTTGACTTTGATATGCAGATGAAGATGAGCTTGCACTCCATCAACCTGCTTTTTTTCCAGAGTGCAAGGAGTACAGATTTGTGCCGCAAACCTGTCCCGCCCACCCCCCAGATAGCTTCTCACTGTGTGGCCCAGGTCAGCCTTGCACACAGCTTTCTGCCATACCATCCCTGATGCTAGGGCACAGACACATACTGCCCATGCCCAGCTTGATGTAATTCATTTGTTGCTAAAATTACTTTACCTGCACATATTTTCCCTTAACATATTTTGTAAAGCTGTAACTTCTATTTACATGTAACAGAAGCTGACTAGAACTTGCATTAGCAAAAGAAAAGTAATTTAACATGAAGATATAATCTGTCTCATAAATCTTAAGGGTTACATACAGAATCAAGGAAGGACCTGGAAGTATAAAACAGTCTGCTCCTCTACATATCTGTTCTTTCCTTTCTCCTGGGGGTGAAAAACTTCTATTGCCACCCATATCCACAGACACAAAGAATACTCTTTGACAAAGATCCTGGTTAGTAGCACAGAGGTGTGCTGAGAAGAAACAGATCACAAAGTCTTTGTATCTAATTCTAAATTATCAGCATTAATTTGAATAGATCAAGCACAGTGCATACCTAGAATCTTAGTGCTTGTCAGCAAAATCAGGCAGGTCACAAGTTTGAGGCTAGCATGGGCTACTTAGTGTTATTGCAGCTCAAAAAACAAAATATAGGCATATACCTCAGTGGTCATGCTGGTAGGCAGGTTCAACCCTCATCCCCAACCCCCGCAAAAAAGAGGAGAGAGGAGGGAGGAAAGAAAGAAAAGGAGGAGAAAGAGCAGGTCCTTAGGATAGTTTGTCTACCTGTGGTTCAGGTGCTGTGGTCAGATATGTCTGCTGACAGAGACCTGAAAAAATGGACCTCAGGATTCTGTGTCCTGCACTGGGGGTGGTGTTCCCAAAGGCATCTGAATGTCCAAGCAGGACTTGTTCTATTCCTCGAATCTTTAACACACTGTTAAGGATGTGTGCAGCCAAAGCTATTATGAAGTTCCAGGCCAGTCTTCTTACATATTCAAGGTCACTACTGTGTAATGAGCTTGTTGAGTTTATGGAACGTTTTTCCTGTGGTGGCAAAAGGATATAATAGCCAGAGGAAAGATCCGTTCTTACATCTGGAAATGAAGTCAAGCCTTGAAACCTGCTTCAGAGCCCTGGCGCTTCCTTTTCGAGGTGTTGCCCCAGTAGATTCTGAAGTCAGTGCGCAGCATAACTGACCTTCTCACGGTGGCGGCTGCCCTAGTACCCATCACCAGAGAGGGTCACACATCACTGACCCAGTGCTTAGCACTCTGCAGGCTGTTGGGGCACATTTAACCCAGTAGGCGTCTTTCTAAATCTACTGTGGTGTAAATCTTTGTGTCTCAAAATAGAAACAGACCCATAAATTGTGCTCAGTTAAGCTGTTGTTAAACTGGTTATTGTATAACATTTACCTAGGGCTTTACAGCCATTTCCACATTCATAAATCTGGACTGCAGTGTTCAAACCTGTACCTCAGAGTAGAAGCTGCGACAGGTAAACACATGCTGGTTGGTGGTTCAAAGGTCTTGAGCTGCACCCAAGCTGTTCTAGTGTTTGTTCCTGGTACATATACTATGTGAACTCACGAAGCAAAACCTCAAAAGGCTATGGAGCAGAAAGTCTCCTACTTTTGTTTTTTGGTGACATTTCATCCTCTGTCCTGAAGCTGTTCACCCAGTACATGCCCTGCATTTCTAAACTTCCTTTCCAACACCAAACTTCATTCCCGTTTCTTTATCCTTGCTCATTTTTATTACTTTACTTACTCTCTCTTTAAAGCAAGACTGTATTGACACTAAAGTTACTTTATTCTAAGTTTTATTCTAATTCTAAATTAGTAAATTCCCAGTTTTTAAAAAAGATTTATTTATTTAACATATATGAGTGTTCTATCTGCATGTACCCCTGCAGGCCAGAAGAGGGCATCAGATTCCAGTATAGATGGTTGTGAACAATCATGTGGTTGCTGGGAATTGAACTCTGGACCTCAGTGGAAGAGCAGACGGTGCTCTTACCACTGAGCCAACTCTCCAGCCCCACTAGTTTCTTGTTAATGTTGTTGAGATTTGGAGGATTAGCTTTTTTTCCTGGATTGTATAAATGGAATGTTCTCCTAATTTGGGCTTCCAACCAAGCTAGAGACTAGGAGGACTCCCTTGAAAAGTTGACCTTTAACCTACAAGTTAGGCAGATAAAGTGCAAAACCTCTATGCTAGAGGCCAAAGAGCAGCACAGGGAACTAATCTTGTAAGATATTCTAAATTATTGACTGTTTAGTGGCATTGTGACATCACTAACTAGAAGGTAGTGTTTGCATAGATCTTCTTTTCTTCTTCCTTCTTCTTCTTCTTCTTCTTCTTCTTCTTCTCTTCTTCCTTCTTCTTCTTCTTCTTCTTCCCTCCTCCTCCTCCTCCTCCTCCTCCTCCTCCTCCTCCTCCTCCTCCTTCTTCTTTGTCAATGTCTAAAGGAGAAAACAAGTAAAGCCAGAATGAAAGCAGAAAATCTGGACCTTTTTCTCAGCCTCAGCTTCTTCAAGCATTAAGAAGAAGCGGTGGTGGCGCACGCCTTTAATCCCAGCACTTGGGAGGCAGAGGCAGGCGGATCTCTGTGAGTTCAAGGCCAGCCTGGTCTACAAAGTGAGTCCAGGACAGCCAAGGATATTCAGAGAAACCCTGTCTCGAAAAAACCAAAAAAAAAAAAAAAAAGAAGAAGAAGATAGACTGCTTGATTCATTGAAGAGAGATTTCCACCCCCTTGACAGGAATAGAGAAATTGATAAGCAATGGTGAGTAAATTACCCAAGTAAGCCAAGAAGAGCTGGGTAGTAATTTAAGTGTCATGCCTCTACTTCCAACACTTGAGAGGTGGAATCAGGAGTTCAAAGCCAGACTGGGATGCAAGACACTCTTCCTCAAAAAAAAAAAAAAATCAAAGTTATCCACACTTATAAACGAAAATGATTTTTTTCCACAAATAGGACTTTTAATTTGTCCCTATTAAGAGTCTGGATTTTAGAGGCAGGTGGATATCTGTGAGTTCAAGACCAGCCTGGTCTACAAAGTTAGTTCAGGACAGCCAGAGATACACAGAGAAACCCTGTCTCAAAAAAAAAGTCTGGATTTTAAACAGATTCTTGGACTGGTGGTTCATATCCATCAGCTCATTCAACTTAACACTTGTCTTATAAATAACCAGTAGTTTTTTCCAGAACTACTACCTTCACCATGGTACTTTCTTGTTTTCTTTCTTTTTCAAGATAGGGTTTCTTTCTCTCTGTATCCTTCACTGTCCTAGACTCACTTTGTAGACCAGGCTGGCCTTGAACTCACAGAGATCCACCTACCTCTGCCTCCCGAGTGCTGAGATTAAAGGTGTGTACCACCATGCCCAGCAATTACAGATAGCTGTGAACTGCCATGTGGGTGCTGGGACTTGAACCCCGAACCTTTGGAAGGGCAGTCAGTGCTCTTAACCACTGAGCCATCTCTCCAGCCCTATTAACCACTTCTTTCATTTGTCTGTACTTCTCCAGTCATGATTTCCACCATTTTCTTCCAGATCTGGTACACCTGATGGTGCTGTACATAGGACTTTTTTGATTCTGGTTGTTTTGGTTTTTAGAGAAACCAACAGAGAACAGATGGAGCAAATAACCATCAGCTGTCTTGACATCAACATTAGCTTCAATCATGGTCTGCTACTTTTTGACCGTGGAACACAAGTAAGACCCATGCTATAAAACTTAGTCAGTTTTTGCCCTGACAGTTAAGTAGCTTAAATTTTCTAAATGCAACTTTGTCATACTGTAGATCAGCAAGGCTTACTTCAAAGGCAGGACCCTGGAGGCCATCAGATACAGCTGTGTTTCCTTGAGTCCTTGTGAGTATGGAATTTCCAGTGTTTTTAATAGTGAACAAAGCTGAAGCTTTCACATCATGCCATTCTTTCTTTAAGTAAAATGGATCAATGTCTTTTTTTTCCTTTCTCTCATCAGGTATTTGTTCTTGTGGAGTGCCAAGGTGCTGCTCAGAGCCAAAAAGTCGAAAGTACATTGTTTTGTTGTTGTTTTTTGTTTTTTGTTTTGTGTGGTAGACCATGTTGGCCTCGAACTCACAGACATCCATCTGCCTCTGCCTCCCTAGTGCTGGGATTAAAGATGTGTGCCACGACTGCCTGGCTACATTGTCCACTTTTATGTTGAGTCTCAGTTTTTACTGTTTTTGTTTTGATCAAAACACCTTTTAAGCTGGTGCATCACAACCCTGTTTCACTAAGGCTGAGGATGGCAAGTTGGATGCCAGCTTGGGTGATTCTCCTGCCTTAGTCTCTGTAGTGATGGGATCATAGGCATCTAGTCTCCAAGTTTTCTTTAGTTTGTTTTGGAGCCTTCACCTGTTTAAAACAAATTAATAAAACAGAGTACCAGCTGAGATATATAATATTTTGTTTCATAAACACAAATGTTATTGGGAGGAGGAGGCAGGAGGATTGCTGTAAGTTCCAGGCCAGCCTGGACAACTATGATGATTCTCTAGCTCAGTGTAGTCTCCTTGGCTACCACATTCTATAGTGGTTCAGGACTCTGGGTTCAATCCCTAGTCTTGCAATAATAAAAATGGCAACAGCAATAACAAAAGGTTTACATACAAATGCTAGTTTGTTCATAAAATATTTCACTGAATGGAAATATCATTTTCAAAATTGAAATGTATTTGATTTTTTCTCCCTGACACAGAGTCTCACAATGTAGCCCTGGGTGGAACTCTGTATGTAGACCAAGCTGGCTGTGAACTCACATAGATCTGTCTCTCCTGTCTCTGCTGTGATTAAAGGGAGGCACCACCATGCCTGGCTGAGTTTTCTTTCATTTTGAGACACTGTAGCCTAGATTGGCTTTGAACTTGCAGTGATCCTCCTGTCTCACCCTCCCAAGTATTGGAATTACAAGCGTTAGCCAGCACTCCTGGCTTTAAATTTTACTTTAAAAAATGTTCCCAATAGTCCAGGGATGTCGCGTCCCCCCTTGTCCAGCAAGGAATGACGCAACTCGCAAAAGCTCTTCTCCTGCAGTTTATTCAGGTCCCTTGAAAACAGTCTTCCGAATGCCCGGGCAGACCCAACCCACAGGCTAAATACTAAATGAACAGCCAATCAAGTAAAGCCAAGTGGTGCTATCTTAGAGGCCCACGTATGCGGAAGCAAGCCAGATCAGCGGTCTTAGCCAAATATGGACTTGTTTACCACCGAGAGCGCTCACCGTCGGGCTGGTGGAAGGCGGAGACCAGCGCCATCTTTAAGGCGCGGCACGGAGACCAGCGCCATCTTTAAGGCGCGGCACGTCGCAGCTCTCTACACAGGGACAGAAGAACAAGAACCACTTCATCTCACTCATGTAAATGTAATATAAGAAATTGACTTCCCCAGGCGGTCATGGCACACACCTTTAATCCCAGCACTGGGGAGGCAGAAGCAAGTGGATCCTGTGAGTTCAACGCCAGCCTGGACCACAAAGCAAGTCCAGGACAGCCAGGGTTGTTACACAGAGAAACCCAGTCTTGAAACACCCCCCCCCAAAAAAAAAAACAGTTGACTTCATAGAAATGGAGAGTAGAATGGTCATTACCAGCAACTGGGGAGACTAGTAGGGATTGGGGTGGGAAGTGCTGACCACTGGCTATGTTGTAGACCAAGAAGCCCTGCCTTGATGGCGTTAGATGTTAAATGGTAAGACTCAGTTGCTGGAGACACCACATATCATGATTACACAACATAAGGAAATCAAACTGAAACTGGGCAAAAAGCATCCTTGCTGGTCACCCCTAAAAGTACTAAAAAAATGCTATGTAGGGTGTTGGGGAAGAATTGTCATCAACAGACTTACTCAGCTGTGAATCCTCTGTGCAACAATATTGACTGACTAGGCAAGGTGAACCAACTGGTGCAGCAGTGACAGTTCATTATTAGAGTAACCAACTTTCTGATTGGAATTTATGCCTACTCCACAGGGGAGAATCCATGCCTATTAATAGAAACCCAGTGGGAGAGCTACCGCTGGTGCTTTGTTAAATAGACCTGACCCACCCACCCAACTGCCTTCAAAACAGCCATTTATGCCCATAGTCCAGTGCTGCTGTTAGCAGTGGCCCGAAGTGACTGCAGAGACCCCTGATAACTGGTGCGTGTCAAGCCGTAAACAGGACATCTATATTGCCTTCTCCAAGGCTCAGAGAGTACCATGGAAGAATCTAAGAGTCAGGGGAAGAAGAGGTGTATAGCACTGACTTCTAGGTATGCTGTGGCAAAGCTGTTGGCACTCTTGAACTCACAGCAGCTATGATTCCGTACATGACACTGGGCTGTGAATCCCTGCCATGGAGGTGAGGAGGGGCTCATGCATCTCTCCTCTCCCCTTTTTATATGCAGCTAGCAACTGAAACGGGAAGAAGTATGCTTGAAGCGGTGGAGCCACTTGTACGGTGCCCATGTTCCTGTAAACAACCCTAATGAAACTCACTGTGTCGCAAAAAATTTTTAAGAAAGTATGAAAGTAGAAGGGGGGCTAGTTGAAAAAAGGAAATCAGTTAAAAGAGATTAAGAGAAGGTGACAGAGGATGAGTATGACTGAAAAATATTCTGTACATATTGGAGAATGTCAAAATGAAACTGATTATTATGCACAATTAATAGAAAATTCAAATAAAAATCATTCTCCACGAGTCAAGAAAATAAAATGTTTCGTCTGTGGTATGGTTTAATAGCTGCCTAAAGCATTACCACTTGGAAGTGTTTTCATTATACTAAAATTTACTTTACTTTTTTTGAGACAGGGCTTCACTATGTAACCTTGGCTGGCCTGGAGCTCAATATGTAGACCAGGTTGGCCTCAAACTCACAGATATTCATCAACCCTCTGCCTCCCTGAGTGCTGGGGTTAAAGGAATGTACCACTTTAAATGTTTCTAAATTACATTTTATTTGGTGTGTGTGTGTGTGTGTATGTGAGAGAGAGAGAGAGAGAGAGAGAGAGAGAGAGAGAGAGAGACTGTGTTAGTGGATTTGAGGACAACTTTGTAGGAGTAAGGTCTCCTTCATGTAGATCTTAAGGATTGAAATTCAAGTCAGGGTTGGTGGCAAAGTGCTTTTACCACTGAGCCATCTCAACCAGCCCCCACATTGACCTGTTTTTAAAAAGAAGCATATACAAGTTTAAAATTCTCACTATCAGTGACTATGTTCTGGCCACTGTTATCTGTTTTGTACCATAATTATTCTTTTAATAATTTATTATTGGGGACGGGGAGATGTCTCAATGGATAAAAAGCACTTGCTCTGTAAGCAGAAGTAACAAGTTGTAATCTTCAGTCAGCACCAGATTAAAAAGCCTGTTGTGGTTTCAAGTACCTGTTGCTCCATTGGCTCACACCTGTACTAGCCCACCCCCTATTCTGGGAGGTGGAGGCTGGAGAATAATTTCAAGATCATCCTGAGCTACACAGTGACTGTGTGGCCATTATTTGTCAAGAGGAGTGACTCTCTAGCCGAGGCTGACCCAGAGTTTATGGCAACTCTTCTGCCCCAACTTCATCAGTTCTGGGATAGGCATGAGTCACCATGTCTGGCTGGTGGCTTCAATTTTTCATAAATTATAAAATACATCATATGTTATTGAAGCAACTTCTTTTATCTTTCCTGGTTTTTTTTCCCCGCCTTGTGTTTATTTTTGGCCTTATTTGATAAAGTCTCACCTTACTTTAACTTTACCTATCCATTTACTACAAAAAGGTTCCCTGGGCCAGCGAGACGGCTTAGCAGTAAAAGTGGTTCCCAAACTTGAGGACTTGGATTTGATACCTGGGATCCACGAGGCGCAGAGAGAACTGGTACTGGCAAGTTTTCCTGACTGCTCTGGGCACACGCACACTGGATGGAAAAGCATTTAAAAATAAAACAAAAACCAAGTAGCTTTTATTGTGCGTGGAGAGCAGAGGTCAACGTAAGAGACTTGGTTCTCTCCCTCTCCCATACGGATTCAGGGGATTGATTGGACGTGGGTCGGCACTCCCGGGGGCAGGCTTTCCCCACGAGCCATCTCGTCGGCTCCTAATTCATAAGAAATGTGGGTGGTTCTGATGAGACTTACAAAGAGAACAAATTTAGACGTTCAAAGGCAGGGCTTAGGAGCAAAGCCAATACAAGTAAAAGTGCGAGCTACTTTGGCGGATTCTACGGAACACCGGCCTCCCACGTGTCATCCAGGAAACTGAAGGAAGTCGGGGAGGCAACCGGGTGAAAAGGAGACCCGGGCGCTGGAAGGCTGGGGCGAGCGGGAGGGACCTCACGCTTGGGGGTCAGGGAATCAGCCTGGGACGCCTGCGTGGGGGCGTTGGTCCCGACGGCCGACGAAGCCCACCTCCAGTGAGTCTGCTCCCCGCCTTCGAACAGAGAAGGAGAGAGATCGGGGAGACCCCTGGAGAGCGACAGGTGGGCGCAGGGCCAGCCCCACGCCAACGGGTTCCGCGAGAAGACTCCGCAAGCCCTCCGAGCCGCCGTAGCCCCGCCCCCGGCGCGTGGTGCCCGTGACGTCAGGCGCGCGGGCCACTCTCCTTTCAGAGGTCGCGCTCTTCCGAACGGTCGGCCCGAGTTGCGCATGCGCAGTCGGGAGGGGAAGTGAGGCGGTTTGTTCGGCGCCTTTTCCGGCAGCGGCGGCGGCAGAGCTGGGAGGAGGAGGCAGAGGCCGGAGGGAACCCGCGTTCGGGGCGGCGGCTGGAGGTAACCTCGCGGGGCCAAGCCCGAAAGGCGGGCCGCGTCGGTCTCCGCACCCTCGGAGCCCCGGCGGTAACTCCTTTCTCCCTCTCTGTGTCCCTGCAGGCAGGCAGCACCGAGTTCCCGCGAGGATCCATGACCTGACGGGGCGCGGGGCCGCGCTCCTCGTCGGGTGACCGGGGTCGGTGCCGAGCCTGGTGCTCGCGGGCCGGCAGCAGGGCCGCGGTTGACCCACCGCTTGCCGAGGCGGCGGAGGAGCTGTCGGAGGCGCTCGCGCGGCGCCTGCGGGGGGAAGGGCGGTTCCGGGCCGGCCGCGCCTCGCCTCAGCAGGGCGGCGGCTCTCCCGGCGCAGACGCAGGGCCCGGGCGGCGGGCGATGCCCGAGTGAGCGCGGGCCGGGCCCCTGCCCCAAGCAGGCAGCTTCGCGCAGGCCGCAGGGCGTCCTCGCGCCGGGGCGGCTCCGTTTCGGTCTCGCGGCGGCGGCGGAGGTTGTAGGCTGAGGGGACCCTGGACACCTGAATGCCCCCGGCCCCGGCTCCTCCGACGCGATGGGGAAGGTGCTATCCAAGATCTTCGGGAACAAGGAAATGCGGATCCTCATGCTGGGCCTGGACGCGGCCGGCAAGACAACGATCCTGTACAAGTTGAAGCTGGGCCAGTCTGTGACCACCATTCCCACGGTGGGCTTCAACGTGGAGACGGTGACTTACAAAAACGTCAAGTTCAACGTGTGGGATGTGGGCGGCCAGGACAAGATCCGGCCGCTCTGGCGGCATTACTACACGGGGACCCAGGGTCTGATCTTCGTGGTAGACTGCGCCGACCGCGACCGCATCGACGAGGCCCGCCAGGAGCTGCACCGCATTATCAATGACCGGGAGATGAGGGACGCCATAATCCTCATCTTCGCCAACAAGCAGGACCTGCCTGATGCCATGAAACCCCATGAGATCCAGGAGAAACTGGGCCTGACCCGGATTCGGGACAGGAACTGGTATGTGCAGCCCTCCTGTGCCACCACCGGGGACGGACTCTATGAGGGGCTCACATGGTTAACCTCTAACTACAAATCCTAATGGGCATCCTCCACCCATCCCCCGGAAGGAGTGAAATCAAAACCCATTCATAGGATTATCGCCACCATCATCACGACTCTTTCAATTGCCACTCTCTTTTTTGAATCAGAACTCTGGAGTTCCTGTTCTACGGCTTAGTGGGTTTGGGGATTTTCTTTGTTTCCTTTTTTTTTTTCTTTTGCTCTCTTTTTTGGCTTTGCGTTAGGATGCTCTGATCTGACATTTGACACGAATACAGTGCTAGATGCTCCTGTGACTTCCAGCAAATGGGGTGGGGTAATAGCAGCTCTTGGTAAAGTCCTTCATAATAATGGTTTGATTTTTTTTATTTCGAGAGAATCTTTTTTCCCCCCAATGTATGCTTTTTTTTCCTTTTTGCCCAGTTTCTTACCACTTGCTGTAGATGGCTTATTTTGCATTCATGCAGACTATGTTACAAGTCTGTTTCATCTAGTAAACTGAAAATTATTGCTTAATCAAACTGCCGTTTGTCTTTTATATTTAAGGCCTTCTCCCCCTTCCTGGTTAGCTCTAACTTTAGCAGTTTCAAATGTGACCTTTTATATCCAAGACCAGTATGGTGAACTTAGCCCACAGTGGCAAAATAATGAGTAATACCAGTGTAATGTTCCAGTTGCACATCAGTGTGTTAAACAGGTAATGTAAGAAATCCCTTGAAGTGTCAGCTATTAACTTGCATGAGTAGGAGTAAAACTCAAGTTCCCCTTGCCATAGCTAACTTCGCTGCATAAAGCAAGCATAGCCCGTACAAGGGTGCAGACCTTTTTCTCTGCAAAGTTAGCAACTTGGCTGTTTTCCTCTCTTTACCTTTAAAAATAGACTCCAGAAAATGCAGCAATAATGGTGTATGCCACACACAGATGAAATATTTGTATATTTTAAGTGACTTGGGCAAAACTGGAATATGTTACTTTGTTCAAATCTCTTTAAAACCAGTAGTTTTAAAATTACTATTTACTTTGCTTACTAATAAAACATTTAAAAAGTCAAAATATATGCACCTTTTATCAAGCTGGAAAAAATACACATTCCTGTTTTCACATTACAGCAACTGATTAAACCGAAGATATATGACATTTTTTAATAGATAAGTGATCTACATCTCCATTAATTAAAGACACTGGAAAAGATGTTTTATTGAAAAAAAATTGATTTAGTTTTGCTTGGTTGTAGGATTAACTCATGCAAGTAGAAATCCTGTTGGTTCAGTAGTATATCTCCTTTAAGGAAGGAAATGTGCTGAGTGAATGATGTAGACTTGGTTGACAATTAAAGGGGAAATAGTCAAAGAACCTACAGATGACAATGAATGTAAATTGATTTTTCTTTAAGGGTAAGCATTGTGCTCACTGGTCATATCCAGATCTTAACAAGATGAGCTGGTTAGGACCAGTAACTAGATTAAGACCACTATGGTAATTTTTTTGAACCAATGTTAATGTTGATTCAGAATTGTGAAGCAGCATCTGGTTCTTATGTAGCCTTAAGGATTAATTTAGTGATCCTCAAGGAATTAAACTTAGGGAATTTGAGAAATGTAGACTGCAAGGGCAGAATACAGGAAAAGATGGAATGGTTTTGTTTATGAGGGTGTCTGAAAATTAAAATCAAGCCGGATATCATGGTATAGTTGGACAGTATTGGTCCTTCATGTTTTGGCCATATTGTATAATGGAGCTTTTACCAAAGATGTATGAGAAGCAGAAGGCTATACAAAAATGAGCTGTAAGTAAAAGAAAAAAAACGTTTAACTTAAAGCAGATGAGAAAAGGTGCTATGTTGGAGGCTCATTGGTGCAGAGGGATTTTTGAATTCAAGATGCAACTAAAACCTAAAGTTCTCAGTTTCACATTAACAGTAATGTCTCTAGAAATGAGGCTGATTCACGTATTTAAAAACATTTTAGTTGTTTTTTAAAATTCCCAAAGCTCCACCATAAGTGTAATTGTTAGTGTTTTAAATGATTACCTTTTAAGGTACGTAAATATGGTTATACAAATATCGATGCTACAGTAACACCCTGAAACCAAGTAAGCACAAAGGTGTCAATGCCTCAACTGGGGGAGACTTGAAACCCTCGTGTGGATTCTCAAATGTAGTGCTCTAACTGGACAGACACATTGGTACACAGCCACTCTTGTGTGTATGTGTCTTAAAATAATTGGGGCATAATTAAAATTTTATACAAGTGATTGCTATTACTGAATGTTGCAGGTGAGATGGATTATTTTTAGTTTATTTGAAATGTCTGAAAAGGTGGGGGGAGGAACACATTTGAAATTTGAAAAACCCTAAACCTTTTGGAAAGAAATTGTAATTTTCACTTACATTTCTTTAAGCGTATAAGAAGTTTAATAATTGATGTAGTTAAGTCAAACCATAACCACTGGTGATTATGAAGCAGAGAATTAGAGCTTGCAGAAAAAGTTATAATGGAAGAATTAAAAATGAGACCCTAAAGATTTTGTTTAATTGCATCAATTTCTGTATTTGTGTGAATTTATAAACATGCAGTAAGTTTTGAATGAGGTTAATCTTGTCTAATATAAGTAAATGAGTCTGTAGACTGTGATCCCCTCCTTCCCCAGCTAAAAAGTGCAGTACTTGGAAATTGTTCTTTATGGTTGTAGTGTTACTGAAGCACTAACATGCAGAAAATAAAGGAATTACACAGTGCAGTTTCTCACGTTATGTTACTTGGAGTAGTTAAGTGGGATGGATTGGTATCTTGGGCCATGTTATTTTCCAGGAATATATGGTAAACAGTTTTGAGACTCACCTGACTCATAAAGAGAAGGAATCCGTACCCCCGAATAGTGGCTGGTTAAGGTGTTCCCTGTTTTAGTTTCACCAGACTGTTCTTTGACAACTGAGGGTATAAGTAACAGTTGAAGATAATTAGGTCTCCCCTCACTCTTGTGAAGAAAAGGCAAGTAAGTATTCCATTGCACACTGGATCCCTGACTTTTTTGCTTTGGTTTTTATTTGGAGATAGGGATTTGATAAATTGCTCAGGTGGACTTTGAACTTGTGATCCTTGCTTCATCATGCAATAATTGGGGTTAAAAGTCTTTGTTGCTACCATCTTCCCCTCAGGCCGCAGGAATCTATCATGTTTTGTTTTCAGATTACAGTCTTAGCATTTTGAAAGTACAGAATTGTAAGGAATTGGCTTTCAGGGTTGTCTTTTTTAGTTGTCTTAATCTTTAATACTAGAGTTAGATTTTAAAATTATTTTTAAAGATCAAAGTTGCCTGTTTAATAAGTGCAGAATTATAGCCACACAAAAGGTAAAATTGTGGATGATTAGCTTAAAATGATTTTAAAATATTCTTGTAAACATTTCCTACTAATCCATCAATTTTTTTTTTGTAGTTTGATTCTATAATGTCTTGATGTGATACATAGTGTGATTTAAATTGCATGTTGAGGCTGGGTTTGTTAATGCCTGCATATAATCCCAGAACTTGAGAGGTAGAGGAAGGATCACAAGTTTGAGGTCAGCCTCTATGAGACCCTGTATTAACTAATGAGGCTCGTCGTGTTGATACTTAACCTCATGTATCTAGTACTGTGTCTTATGTGATGTCTAAGATCAGTGTTTCAGTGGTAACAGAAAATATTTTCCAGTGGTATGCAATGCTTTAAGCAGAAGTTGAGCCACTATAATCTGAATAGTAATAGTAATACCTGACCACATTCCAGCTATTATCTTGCTCTCTGTGTGTGCATGTACACACACACACACACACACACACACACACACACACACACACACGGCTTGTAGTCAGATAAGTCTTGTTTCTTAGAGGTAATAATTATATTTGTAAAATAACATATAGCAACTTAAAATATTTTTTCAAATCAGACCAATCCCTGAACATAACATTTGGAGCCTAGCTGTCAATGGAGTCTAGCATTTTGTTTGTTTAATCAAATGGTAGACAATAGGGAAAATTATAGTATTCAAAAGTTTATAGTATTGAAATATTGTGAGAAGGAGCTGTGAAAAAAAAAAAGCAAAGTAACTTTGCCAAACTTCAAAGCTTGCCAAACTAGTTAAACTAGCAGGGAACACTGGATAAGATCAAAGAAAGTAGAAGCAGTCTGTAGAAGGACTTAGGAATTATAATTGAAATTTTTTTGGTTATATTAGCTAAAATCATGGTATGCTTCAAGAGGATTAGAGTAAGAACCAAACTCACTTTGTGGAGTGGTAAGAAATACTTTAACTTTTGTTATTTTGAGATAGCATCTTAATGTGTAGTCTGGATTAATTTTGAGTTTGTAATCCTGTATCAGACATGTGTGGCAAAAGTGATTTAACTTTTTTTTTTTTTTCCGAGACAGTTTCTCTGTGTAGCCCTGGCTGTCCTGGAACTCTAGATCAGACTGGCCTTGAACTCACAGAGCTCTCCTGCTTCTGCCTCTTGAATACTGGGTCTAAAGGTGTGGGCCAGCACTGCTGGGCAAATGCTTTAACATGTCTACTTGAGACAATTTTAAATTACTTGTCAAGTTTGTCTTTGAGCATTTTTACATGCTGAATTATTTCATATGGGGTACATACTTCCTTTGTGGTATCTGTTGTGTAAGTTTGAGGATGGATTTATTTATTGAGAGCCTAATATTCCTGGTGTGAGTTTGAGGGTAGACATTTTTTGAGAGGCTAATATTCCTGGAACCATTTTCCTGCAGTGCAAAACAATAACAAATGTCTGTTTTCATGGAATTTATAAGGGTGGGTGGATGGAGAACAAAGATCAAATGGTAAGTATAAATATTGGTGATATACTCTTGCTTAGTATGTTATATAGAGAGAAATGGGTAAAGACAAGTTCAAAAGGTTTCACTAAGGTTATGTTCCAACAAATATTTGAAGGAAGAAAATAATTAGTACTGTAACAAAAAGATACAATGTAAAGCTGAGCTGGGAAACTTAGAATCAAGGGCAAATGTAGTTGTGACCTGTTTTTACAGGGCTTGTGTTATGAATAGTTTTTATGTTTTCAAAGGAGTGTTAAAAGATTATAAGAAAAGCCAGGTGCAGTGACGCACACCTTTAATCTCAGCGCTCCTGAGGCAGAGGCAGGTGGATCTCTGAGTTCAAGGCCAGCCTGAAAGAGTCCAGGACAGTCAGGATTACACAGAGAAACCCTGTCTCCAAAAATAAAAAAAGATTATAAGAAAAATGGCCTGGGAACGTAGCTTAGTGGTAGTAAAGCACTTGTCTAGCATAGCATATGCAAAACCCTGGGTTTGATCTTTATCACTGGAGGAAAAAGATTGTAAGAAACAGTGTGACACAGGGAAAGTATATGGCCTGAAAACCCATGATATTTACCATCTATCCCTTTATGGGAGATGCTGACTCCATGTCTAAAGCCAACATTTTCAAATACTGTAAGCATATAGGGAAATCCAACACTTCAAAGAAGACTATTGTTAAGCAAATGAGTTGACTCAAATTTTTGAGAAACAGTGGCTTATATACCAAATTTATATGTTTAATGAGCCATGAGACTTGTTTGTGACTTCTGAGATTGAAATCAGGCTAACCTGGAGGGTTTTTTGTTTGTTTTTGTTTTTTAATGGTTTGTTAATACAAGCTCTCAACTGTGTAGCCCAGATTGACCCCCTCTTCTCTCAGCCTCCCAAGTGTTGAGATTACAAGTGTACACCACAACACCCTGCTTTTTTTTTTTTAACATGTAACTGTGTGAAACCAGTGGTTTTTGGTTCAATTTTTTGAAATATTTGAATTACTTAGGATATTTATTTTTATGGTGCTTAAAATTTGAACTTAAGTGTTAAAATGCACTTTTATCTAGATAGCCTAGATTAGTTTGGAGTAGGTTCAGATAACATTCTATTGTGGCCTTTATTTGCTTGTATTACTGTAATCAGTTCTTTTTTTTTTTTTTTTTTGGTTTTTTGAGACAGGGTTTCTCTGTGTACCCCTGGCTGTCCTGGACTCACTTTGTAGACCAGGCTGGCCTCGAACTCGCAAAGATCCGCCTGCCTCTGCCTCCCAAGTGCTGGGATTAAAGGTGTGCGCCACCACTGTCCGGCTTGTAATCAGTTCTGAATCCAGTTTTTTTTTTGTTTGTTTTTTGTTTTTCGAGATGGTTTCTCTGTGTACCCCTGGCTGTCCTGGACTCACTTTGTAGACCAGGCTGGCCTCGAACTCAGAGATCCACCTGCCTCTGCCTCCCGAGTGCTGGGATTAAAGGCGTGCGCCACCACGCCCGTTTTGAATCCAGTTTTTTGTATTATGAAACTTTGCAATAGGAGTAGTTTTATTGGCATGGCAACTAATATATTTGGTTCCTCCAGTATTACCCTGTTCCATGTAAACTAGGAAAATAATTGATTTCATATGTGAGTTTCTCTTGCATGGAAAGTTGTTCTATACTTAATACAGCAGGATGTGGAAATTAAACAAGTGTAGTTAAGAAGGATTATGGAAGTAAGATGTTTTCAGTTTTGTTTTTCAGACAGGGTCTCACATAGTGTTGTCTAGGCTGGCCTTGACCTTAGTAATACTCCTGCCTCAGCCACCCAAGTACCAGAATTACAGGTATAAACTACCACATCTGGCTGGAAGTAAGTTCTAAGAATTGGTGTTTTAAATCACATTTATTTTATTATATGTACAATGTGGGCACACAAGTGCCCAGGCCTATGTGTCATGTGTCAACCTGTGTGAGTTGGTTCTCTTCCATCATGTGGGATGGAAGGATAAAACTAGCACTCGGGAGGCAGAGGCAGGCAGATCTCTGTAGTTTTGAGGCCAGGCTGGTATACAGAGCAAGTGCTAGGGCTACACAGAGAAACCCTGTCTCGAAAAACTAAAAAAGCAAAACAAAAAAAAAGAAAACTCAGGTCCTTGGCGTTGGTGGCATGGACCTTTACTAGCTGACCTATTTTTCTGGCCAATACAAGTGAACTTTTAAAAAATGAAAAACTTGTAGCTTATAGGCTGTGTGAAACTCATTATTGATGAACAAAAAGTGTTCTATTACAGATGAATAGACTGAAGACAAAGATCACAGTACATAAGAGGAAAACAAAAGCAATTTTTTAAGTTATAGGATTAGGAATTTGGGCTGGAGAGATGGCTCAGTGATTAAGAGCACTGACTGCTCTTCCAAAGGACCCAGGTTCAAATCCCAGTACCCACATGACAGTTCACAGCTGCCTGTAATTGCCGGGCATGGTGATACCTGCCTTTAATCCCAGCACTCGGGAGGTAGAGGCAGCCGGATCTCTGTGAGTTCAAGGCCAGCCTGGTCTACAAAGTGAGTCCAAGAGAGTAAAGGACACAGAGAAACCCTGTCTCGAAAAACCTAAAAAAAAAAAAAAAAAAAAAAAATTAGGGATTTGGATCTTTGAAGTGTATTATATGATAAGCCAGCTGTGGATACTGCTCTGTGGCAGAGTTCTTACCTAGCATGAGCAAGGCCTTGGGTTTGATCCTCAGCATTAAGAAGTTTATGAATACATTCTTTGTTGCAGTTGGACCTAAAGAGATCAAGATCAGGAAGCATTCTAACAATCGTAGCATTTGCTGAATGTCTGCCATATGTACGACACGTTCTAAGCATGCAATGCATATATACTCTGGTTTTGTTTTTTAACATATACATTCTCAATATCCTTCTGACAGCCTTGGGGGACCAGGCTCCAATTTTATAGTTGAAGAAACTGGGGCATAGACAGATTCATGTTAGTAAGTGGCTGTGCTGAGATTTAGATTCAGGTAGCATGTCTCGTACTAAGAATGTAGCTAGGTGGCACAGTGATTATTAATTTTCTTAATATTTTTTAGTATTTTGTTTTAAAAATTGCTTGCTTTGAATAGTTTTTCTTAATTTTCTAATTGATCATTTTGAGTCCCTGTAGACTGATATTAGGGTCAATTTAAGAGTCTTCTGTAAAAATCAAATATTAAATTCCATGTAGTGGCTCATATATTGTAATCCTAACACTTGGGGGTCTAAGCCAGGATTGTTGCAAGTTCCAGTCCAACCTGGGCTAAAGATTCTGTTGACGAAGCAAGTAAAAATACTGGTGAGCCAGGATGGGGATGCCTTTAACCCCAGAGCTCGGGAGGCAGGCAAATCACTGAGTTCCAGGCTATTCTGGTGTACAGAGCGAGTTCCAAGACAGTTAGGGCCACACACAAAAAAAAGCCTGTCTGGAAAAAAACAACAAACCATAAAAGTGCTGGTGGAATAGCTCAGTGGGTAAAAGTGTTTGCCACTAAGCCCTGTGAGTTAGATCCCCAGGACCCACATGGTGGAAGGGTAGAGACAGCTCAGTGGAAGAACTCTTAACACTCATGGGGACCTGAGTTCCATTCCCAGCACCACTAAATAAATGAAGAAATAACAACAAAAAAGAAATGATCTCACTCACAGTTATTTTATATAAAATCTTTATGATCCAGATGTATTATTTTACATTTAAAGCATGTCTCAGTATGAACTAGCCACATTCAGCACAGAAGCCTGAGTAGCTAGTGGCTGATATACAGGACAGTTCCTTAAGGTGATTATTTCTTGGACTTGAGAGATGGGCCACGGCTAAAGAGCAAGTACTTCAAGAGGACCTGGGTTTCGTTCCTTGCACCCATGTTGAATGGCTTACACACCCATATTGTGTGGCCTGTAACTACAGCTCTAGGATCCCACATATCTGTAGGCACCTACACTCATATACACATACATACAGAAGACTCACACATATATACTAAAAGGTTTTTAAACAGTTTTTTAAAAGATGATTGCTTTTTTCTAATTGCATTCTTAAATCTTTGTAAGGATTAGAGTGTTCAAGCTGAGAAAATTTGGGTGTGATAAATTTTCATCACCAGATATGATCTGTGAAACAAAATAGATCCACTACTTGTTTTTCTAAGTAAGACTTTATCAAAACATACCTGTAGGCACTTATTTGTGTATTATATATGGCTTCTTTGAAATTTTGTATTACATTTTACTTTGTATGTGTCCAGAGCACATGCAAGGTCAAAGAATGACTTTTGGAAGTCTGTTTTCTCTACCTTGTTGGTCCCAGAAACCAAAGAGTGCATCAGGTTGGCAGAAAGCACCTTTGCCTGCTAAGCCACCTTGCCAGTCCCAAAGGAACCATTTAGAACTGACTCTAGAGTCACTAGGATTTTCCTTACACATTTTTTTTTTTAATGACAGAGTCAGAAACAATGAAAGAGAAAGTGATAAGCTACTAACAGAAACATCCCAAAAGCTGAGGATGATTGGCGTTAGGGAGTGGTGACTAGAGGACATGTGGATGAAAGTCATAAAGACCTTAATATGCCAGGGTCCTTTAGCTCTCAAACCATTTTTCCTTATATGTATTGTGAGAATTGGCATTTGGAGTGGAGTAGATGAGGAACATGAGTTCCTCACAACCACTTTCCTTGAGCTAAGGGAAAATTGGAAGAAGAAACATTTGAAAGAGGTTGCTTTCATTCCTTGTCCTTTTTGTCTATTTTTTATTTTTGCTTTTGCATCTTTTAGGCCTCCTGGAGATGTTTATGGTGGCCACACCTGAGTAATTCTAGACCCACAACAGTTAGACAAGCTAACAGTGATATCTGCTCTCAAAAATGTACAAAATAGGCTGGCTGAGTGTAGTGGCCTATATACCTTTTATCCCAGCATTCAGGAGGCAGAGGGAGGAGTATCTCTCTGAGTTTCAGACTAGACTGGTCTACAAAGCAAGTTACAGGACACCAAGGGCTATTATGCAGAGAAATCCTGTCTTGAAAACAAAAAGTACAAAATAAGTTACAGGTTGGTGGTGTGAGATTAACATAGCAAATCATAGTAGTGACTGCTAGATGTTCTATTTATCAATTTTCTTTCTATATCATTGAAATAGTCATGGAATGCTATGTAAAAGTTAATCATACTGATTAACTTAACTAATACAAACATTAATTAAAAATTGTTCTACTTGGGCTGGAGAGATGGCTCAGCGGTTAAGAGCACTGGCTGTTCTTCCAAGGACCCGGGTTCAAATCCCAGCACTCAGGAGGTAGAGACAGGCGGATCTCTGTGAGTTCAAGGCCAGCCTAGTCTACAAAGTGAGGCCAAGACAGTAAAGGACACAGAGAGAAACCCTGTCTGGGAAAAAAAAAAGTTCTACTTACACGTGTATGGTATGTGTGTGTGTATGTGTGTTTATATATGGTTGTGTGAGTGTATGCGCATGCTATGGCACACATGGAGCTCAAAGGACAACTTGAGGACACTTGTCTCTTCCTCCATGTGGGTCTGGGTCTAGAACTCAGCTTGGCAGTAAGTGCCTTTACCTACTGAGTCATCTCTTCATCCCTCTTTCTTTGTGTGTGTTGGCTTGCCTGGAACTAAATAGGTTGACCAGGTTGGTCTGGAATTCACAGAGACTCTCTGGCCTTTGCCTCTGAAACAATGGGATTAAGTTGTGTGCCACCACACTCACCCTTATTTCTCTTTTACATTTTATATGAAGCTTTTTTTTTTTCAAGAAAAATATTGGCGAGTTATTTTATTTTATGTGTATGAAGGTATTGCTTGGATATATATATATACATATATATGCATCAAATATGTGTCTGGTGCACAAAGAAGTCAGAAGAAAGTTTCTGAAGACTTGGAACTGGAGTTACAGGTGGTTGTGAGTCACCATGTGAATGCTGAGAATTGAACCCAGGTCCTGTGCAAAAGCAGCAAGTGCTATGAATAGCTGAGGCACCTCTCCAGCCCCTTTGTGAGGCTGCTCCCAAGATTTGCAAACTGAGGAATAACCCTTTATTGACTTCAGTTCTGAGTTGTAGAATATTTCAGCCCCATCTACAGGATCAGAAAATAGAGCATATGGTTAGATAATAGTAGGTGCTGAATAATTACTATGTGCTTGTCAGTATGCAGTGGGCTTTAAATGTAATCTTCAGGACATACCAGCAAAGAAGGAGGTGTTATTTCCCATTTTATAGATAAGAGACTTAGTGCACAAATATTTAAGCCATTTGTCCCTGATAACACAGCTTAAGTAACAGACGCAGACATAAGTCTTGTTTACTCCAAACAGTAGACTTTTAGAATGGGAGACTTCTCACAAGTCTGGGGGTATGTGTATGATTTTAAATATCAAATCTAGTAAGATACCATTGCAATACATCAGATCTGTCAGTACACATTATCAGGTGCCTATGAGAGCTGAAGACAACATTCTGGAAAGACAGGGACTTAGTAGAAGTATATTAGGGAAGCACTTCTCTCCAGCAACAGGGAGTTGGTTATGCCAAGTAACCCTAGAGCCTGGCTGGAGAGAAAAGGTTTGAGGGTAGGGTATGGTGAGGGGCAAGAGAGCAAACTTACTCTCTCCAGTGCTGTGAGAGCAAGTAGCATCATACTCATGGAGCTTGCTTCTGTGTATCATTAAGAGGCTTGTTTGTTTGTGTGGCAAGTTGCTCTTTTTTTTTTTTAAGAATAATTTCTATTTATTCTTTAGTTTCATACTTGTATGCAATGTATCTAGATCATATCAACCCAAATCTCCTCCCCCCCCATTTTCACCCAGACTCCCCTAAGGCTTCCTCCACTTCATATCCTTTTCTTCTTTTATTTGTTATTATTAGTCTGGTTTTTCGAGACAGGCTTTCTCTGTATAACAGTACTGGTTGTAAGCCGGGCGGTGGTGGCGCACGCCTTTAATCCCAGCACTTGGGAGGCAGAGGCAGGCGGATCTTTGTGAGTTCGAGGCCATCCTGGTCTACAAAGTGAGTCCAGGACAGCCAGGGCTACACAGAGAAACCCTGTCTCGAAAAACCAAAAAAAAAAAAAATAGTACTGGTTGTTCTGGAACTCTCTTTGTAGACCAGGCTGGCCTAAAACTCTCAGAGATCCACCTGCCTCTGCCTCCCGAGTGCTGAGATTTAAGGCATATGCCACCACGCCCGGCTTCTTTTCTTTTAAATAATCCACTGAGTCCAATTAGCAATACCCGCATGTTCATGGATGTAGGGCCATGAACTAGAGCATGGCTTTCTTCCAGAAGCTTTGACTTGGTAAGAGCTCAGTGGTGAATTATCTGAGAATCCTGCTTGCTATCAGTGGATTAAAAATTCATTTTTGTTTTACAAATTGTCTAATGCCAGGATTCATTCATTCTGTCAAGAAATTTTACTAAAAACAGAGATATTAAGAGTAATAAATATATGCTTCCTTTTGAAAAAATATAGTAATTAAAAGTATTAGTGCCAATCAGTGTCTCTGTGTATATATTTAGCTGCAGGTAACCCATAGTGATTCTTTTTTTTTTTTTGGTTTTTCGAGACAGGGTTTCTCAGTGTATCCTTGGCTGTCCTGGACTCACTTTGTAGACCAGGCTGGCCTCGAACTCACAAAGATCCGCCTGCCTCTGCCTCCCAAGTGCTGGGATTAAAGGCGTGCGCCACCACTGCCCAGCTCCCATAGTGATTCTTAATCTGCTTTTCAAACAAGTTTTTTTTTTTTTTTTTTTTTTTTTTGGTTAATAGCTGATGACTCATTTAACAGAATAAACCCGGAAGACTGGTAGCTATTGACACATCATATTTCTGTTTGTTGTACTGCTGATATTTTCCTTTCCTGAGCCATAAATTATTTCTTAGGTACAACTGAAAGGAGCACATTGATTATGACTCGATTTTGAAACTTATTTGTGTGTGTGTCTGTTTCTGGGACTTGAACTCAGGGCCTCCTGCTTAGTAGGCAAGCACTTTGCCACTGAGTACATGCCTAGCATTTTAAAAACTGAAATCCAACCACTAATCAGGCCTGTGATCAAAGGTGGGCACATTGGTGTGTGCCTCAAACTAAACCCTGGTGCAGCTGCTGGAGAAAGCCTCGGCCTCTTGTGACTGAATGGATGTTTCCTTTTCTTTCTGACAGAGCCTTGCTATGTAGCCCTAGTCAGTATGGTAAGAACTATGTAGTCCAGGGTAACCTTGAACTCAAGGCAACCCTTCTGCTTTAGCTTTTCACCCGTCACCCCACCCCCCCAAAAAGAAAAAAAGAATTGTGTGGTAGTGTTATTTCCTTCAAACCACACAAAATGATAGCCAGTAGTTCTTTAACAAAAGGAGTGCCAGGGGGAAGCCTGAAAAACCCCAAAAGTTTTAAATGCTTTTGTTTAGTCGTTTGAGTCACTCCACAGTGTGGAGTTTCTGTGGTAAGGCTCCTGCCAACATCATCTTTACCTGGAGAAAGAGCAGCTGGGTTAAGAATCAGCACCAGAACAAGCGCTCTGACATCAGAGCCGGCTTTATATACAGACATTTTCTCTATCTTCTCAGGAGTAACAGAGATATGAGTGTTTTTTCTTTTGAACCATATAAACTTGCCAAGAATGAATATTTACCAAGTTACAGACAGCTGGATAAACTCTGTGGGCCTATAAATCATAAGAACATAGAGCTTCCAAAGAGTGGAGGTTGGGAGAGTGCAGCCAGTCTACTTTTTAAAAAAAGATTTACCTTAGTGACTGTTTTGCCTTCACAAATGTCTGTGCACCATGTACATGCCTACAGAAGTCAGAAGGGGGCTTCTGAACCCTGGGAACTGACATTGTGGGTAGTTTCCAGTCACCATGTGGGTGCTGGGACTGAACCTGGGTTCTCTGCAAGGGCAACAAGCATTCTCAACCACTGAACCATCCCTCCAGCTGCTCTTTTTTTAATGTGTGTGTGAGTGTGCGTAGCGTGTGTGTGGAGGTCGGTGTTGGAGAGTGTTTGATCACAGTGTGAACCCCGAGTTTTGAGTTGAAAAATCTGATTCTAATTATGGGATGGCTCAGTCTTTAATCTTAAGAACTTTCTATTTACTGTAAATAAGCATTTGTGGTGTGGATCTGCCCTAGTACACACCTTGAAGAGCTTTCTGTACACAGGGTTAGATAGTTAACCCTTGGTCAAGAGACAGAGCAAGAAAGCAGCTGACAGGGAGGGTATTTAAGACAGCGTGGAGAAGGAGAAGGAGCTTTTTAGCTCTGGGCTTTTTCCTCTAGGATTTTCAGCTGAATAGGAAAATCAGCTGGGTGCTTTCTCTGCCTCTCTTGGGTAGCAAGTTTTCATCTCTTTAATAATTGGCAATCATAATATAAAAATGAAATTAGTGGATATTTTTGATTATTATATCTATTTATTCATTTTTTTCCCTGGCTCCTGAGTCTTCATTGGTAAAATCAAATGACTGGGATATTTTAGTTTTGTTTGTTTGTTTATTGTTTTTTCGAGACAGAGTTTCTCTGTATAACAGCTATGACTGTCCTGGACTCACTTTATAGACCAGGCTGACCTCAAACCCACAGAGATCCGCCTGCCTCTGCCTCCCGAGTGCGAGTGCTGGGATTAAAGGTATGCGCCACCATGCCCAGCTATTTTAGTTTTTTTAAAACAACAGGTCAGGAGAACTTTCAGGAGTCTATCCTCTCCTACCATGAGTGCTGGGGACTGAACTCAGGTGCTCAAGCTTGCACAGCAAGTACCCCCAGTCATCTCATATATGAGATGTATATACAACGTTAAGATGCAGAAGAAAACAGCAAGATCTTCTTAAAAACCCTGCAGATCTTGTAGGGTGAATTTTAATGTATTTGAGAAACATTTGGAAGAAAAGATTACTGTTATTGCATTTAATAATTGGCAATCATGATATAAAAATGAGATTAGTGGATATTTTTGATCATTAAAACTATTTATTTATTTATTTATTTATTGAGACAGAGTCTTGCTATGTGTAAACTGGCCTGGAACTTTTTGTTTGTTTGTTGTTGCTGCTGTTTTTGAGACAGGGTTCAAGGCTTCTCTTGAACTAAGGGAATTGCTTTCTCCCCAGTGCTGAGATTACAGGTTTGTACCATCACACCCAGCTTTAAAAATATTTACTTATAGCTGGGTGTGGCAGCACCTGCTTTTAATCCCAGCACTCATGAGTCAGAGGCAGGTGGATCTCTGTGAGTTTGAGGCCAGCCTGATCTATGGAGTGAGTTTCAGGATAACCATCACGGTTACACAGAGACCTGTCTCAAAAACACCCCTCCCCCCAAGAAAAATAAAAATATTTACTTATTTTTAAAATATTTATGTGAAGACAAGGTTTCTTGTAGCCCAGGATGACCTCAAATTCACTAATATAATCAAGGATGACAGTGATTTTTCTGGTTCTCCTTTCTCCATCTTTGAGTGCTGGTAGTACAAATCTTTGCTATACACACACAAAGTATGCAATGCTACACATGCATTCTAGGCAAGTACTCTACCAGCTACATCCCCAGCTCCTAAAACATTTTAATTTATTTATACTTTTTTTTTTTGAGACAGGGTCTCACTGGCCTGGAACTCAGAGATGTCTACCTCCCTCCATATCCTGAGTGCTGGGTTTAAAGGTGTGTACCACCAAGCCCAGCTGAAGATTTATTTAATTTTGAAGCATCATCATCAAAATAGATTTAGCCAGGTTTTTCGTGGCACAAGCCTTTAATCTTGAGGAAGACATATTTCTGCATTTGGAACCAGCCTGATCTACATAGTGAGACTCTGTCTCAAAAACACAAAACAAAACAAAAATCAGGTTTACTTAGTTTCATTTTTATGTGTATGAGTGCTTTGCTTGCATGTATAAATGTGCGTCACACGCATGTCTGGTGTCTGTGGAGGCCAGAGAGGGCATTCAATCCTCGGATAATAGTGAGCCACCATGTGAGTGTTGGGAACCAAAGCAGCATCCCCTGCTAGAGCAGCCAGCTCTCTTAACCACTGATTCATTTCTCCAGCCACAAGATTTATTTTTAAGAACAAAACTAGAAACCACATGTCCTCAGCCATGCATGGTGAAGCAGGCCTTTAATCTCAGCACGAAGGAGGCAGAGGCAGATGGATCTCTGTGAGTTTAAGGCCCTCTGTGAGTTTAAGGCCAGCCTAGTCTACAGAGCGAGTTCCAGGACAGCCATGGCTATTACACAGAGAAACCTTGTCTCAGAAAATAAAAAGAAAAGAAAAAAGAAATCACATGTCCATTTAGAGAAGATGGGGGGTCTCTCAATTTCCTGGTCTGTCTTTATAAAGTAGTTATCTATATTTTGAAATTGTCTCCAAAGATTTTGGTATCCTTAACACAAATTGATACAGTAGATTAATGTCCAAATAACTTTTCATTAAAGCCTCAGTTCATGAGCAATCTTTCATTAAGGCTTCAATTATGGTCACTCAATAAGGACACCCACTACCTAACCCTTTAGGAACTTGCAGAATATTATGAAGAAGTAGAAGTAGAATTCCTCGAGCATCTACAAGGAATGGCTCAGTTCTGATGGCAAGGGCACTGGGAGTGAGGAGAGAAAGTAAAAAGCCAGGGAAGTTCATGACCTGGAAGAGGATGACCATTTATTATGAATTACTCCTGTGGGTACTGTGTCCTCTTAAGTTTTGTGTTTGTTTTGAGATAGGGTCTATCTACTATTCTCACTATGTAGCCATGGCTGGCCTGGAACTCACCATGTAGAGCAAGCTGGCTTTGAACTCATAGGAATCCACCTGCCTTTGCCTCCTTAGGGCTGGCATAAAAGGCATGCATCTTCAAGCCCGATATGATTTTTTTTTCTTTATTATTGCAAGAACTGCTTGAAGAACTTGAAATGAACAGCAGCTCTAGATCCTGAGTTCAGACCTGGAACACAGCAGCACCTAATTCCAAGAGACTTTGGGCAACAATTGCATGGGATGTTACTGTATTAAGTTAAAAAAAAATGCTGAAATTGAAATTTGACAGTGTCCCATTATCTTAGAACTTACTACAGGGAATAATATCAGCAAAACCATGCAAAGTATCTAGAACAATGCTGGTGCTTGTAAGTGCTCAATAAACGCTAATCTTTGGATTTAGAACCCTCTCGTTTGACAAACAATGGGAAACTCAGGCTAAATAATTTGCATTATTGTTCCACACATAAGAAGTAGTTAATCTGGATCGTAAAATGCTGCAGCAAGTTTAGAAAGAAGTTTGGCAGTTCCTTGGAATGCTATCACAGAGTTACCATATGATCTGGTAATTAAATCCACCCACTGGCTGGGATGAGATTTAGCAACAGTGTAGCTCTCAGGAGGTGGGATCACTGGGGTTTAGGGGATGCTTGCTTAGCATGAGATGGTTATCTGCTCAAATCAGGACAGAAGGTGCTACTGTGCTCCATTCTGATAAGGTGCTGATCTGTTTTTAGGGGGAAAGCACACAGCAAATTTATTAAAAGTGTAGAATTTAGCACTGCCCCTTTTCTAGTTTTAGCAAAGGAGAATAAAATGCTTATAACAATTTAAACATATTGCAGTTGAAGAATTGAAATCATTTTTTGTGCTTTTTGGATTTTTAATTTTTTTGTTATTGATTTTTCTTTGTGTTTGTTTGGTTTTTGTTTTGCTAAGTATCTGGCTTGCCTGGTACTATGTAGCCTAGGCTGGCTGGCCTTGGATTCTTGGCAGTTTTCCTGGATTAGCGTCCCAAATTCTGGGCTTTACAGGTGTATGTAAATCACATCCACCTAGAAACTTTCTCTAATAGAAGTTATGTGCTTTAACTGTTGGCTATCCTGCAAAGAGCAGCTATGAGAGAGGTAGCTGCTAAGGAGGAGCGCAGCCCTCTTAGGTGGAGAACAGGGTTAAGGACTGGAAAGTGAGGGTGTGGCTTGGGTTGATTGTAGTAATAGGACTGTGTGGAAGGGTTTGGGACAGGGAAATGAGATATGAAGGGGTGTGTGAGTGTGTGAGAGCTACTCCATTTGGCAATCTGGGCTATAAGTAGATGCCTGGGGAGGCGAGGAACCCATGAGCAGCTGAGACCGTGCCGCTGGGAAATACCTCAGGGTGGTATAGGCAATTCCAATGTCAACCAGCTTAGCCTACAACACAATAGATTCCTTCACCTTTGAGATGACAGGGTGACGTCCAGTGGGGTACTCTGGGATGTAGATGGTGCTAGAGAGCAGTGTGTCTGGGGGTTGAGTTTTGGAGAAAAAAATGTGAATTTTTAGGCAAAATTACACATTTCATTTTACCTTCCCCGTGCAATTTTATTTCCTTACAAGACTAAAGCTGTCTTTGGTGATGGCATTAGTCACCATATTTATTTCTAAGTTCTGTAGTTTGTGTTCTGGTATTCAGCAGGCATCCATCTTTTGATTATCTCAGTGGACTTTTTTTTTTTTTTTTTTTTTTTTTCTTGAGAAGGGAGTCTGGCTTGTAGCCCAGAAAGGCCTTGAATTTTCAATTCTTGTGCTTTAGCTTCTCAAGAGCTGGGGTTCCAGGCATGACTCAGTGGATTCTTCTAATTCAGCGAACCTAAGAGACAGTTCTCATCCTTTTTTTTTTTTTTTTTTTTTTTGCCTTGTCCTACTCAGTCTTTTTTTGGATGGAGGGGAGAGATAAGGTTTTGCTTTGTAGCCCTGAAACTTGCAGCAGTCCTCCTGCCTCAGCTTTCTGTACCAACACACCCCATTTTGTTCCATAGTCCTCATCATATTTAGTGACACCAAGGTCCTGGCTGATTCGATACATCCTGTGACTTGCCTTTGATACTTCTTTTTGTCTCCTAAATCTGTGTTCATCAATCTGGTAAAGTCTGGTACGTTCAGTGCCACTCTGTTTTTTAGGCTCCTACTACTTCTCATCTGAATTTTGTTTGTTTGTCTATGTAATTATTTTACTTACTACTAAAACAAGAAAAATTTCAGCATCGGGTTCTTCATGTTGGCTTCATAAGACTGAGTAGTTGATCATTAAGATGGTTACTACACTGTACAGCCGAAGTTAACACAGTAATGACTACAGATTTATTGAAATAATCTATTCTGAAAAACACAAGACTAAGCCGAGCTTGGCAGTGCAGGCCTGTGCTCCCAACTACAGGAGAATGGCAAGTTCAAGGCTGCCTGGGTCACAGAGTGAGTTCAGGGCCAGCCTTGACAATGAAATGAGACTGTATCTGGAAGGAAAAAAAAAGTAAAAATTGTGCTGGAGACACAGTTCAGTGATAAAGGAATTCCTGAAGTGCCCCAGGTGCTATAGAAAATTAGGAAAGATAATTTAAATAAAAATTAAAACCTACACATTTTAAGTATTTTCATATTTAAAATACTTAAAAGTTGAGCCAAGTATGGGATGCATACCTATAATTTCAAGATCATCCTGTTTACATAGTGAATTCCAGGCTAGAAGTTCTTTCTTCTTCTTCTTCTTCTTCTTCTTCTTCTTCTTCTTCTTCTTCTTCTTCTTCTTTCTTCTTCTTCTTCTTCCTTCTCTTCCTCCTCTTCTTCTTCGTTGTCTTCTTCGGTTTGTTTTTTTGAGACAAGATTTCTCTGTGTAGCCTTGGCTCTCCTGGAACTCTGTAGACCAAGTTGGCCTCTGCCTCCTGAGCGCTGGGATTAAGGGTGTCCATTGCCCATAACAAGACTCTATCTTGAAAAAAAAAATAAGTAAATGTCTAAAGCTAGTATGGTGGGCTTGTAGACTATGTCTATAGTTCCAGTACTCAGTAGGCTGAGGCAGATTACTTTGAATTCAGATTCAAACAGATTAAAATAATTTAAAACAAAAAAAGTTATTTGTGTGTATGTGTGTATGATGTGTGTGGATGTGTGTGTGTGTACAAGCACCATGTACTATATGATGTGTGTGGAAGTCAGAGGACGACTCTGTGGAGTGTATTCTATCCTTCCACTTTTTTTTCTTTTTATTGATTTTTTTATTTTGTGAATTTCACAACATGCACTCTGTTCCCTCTTATCTCCCACCTCCCCTCAGACCCACCCTCCACCCTTACAACCTCCTCCCACATTAAAAAAAAAAACTCATTGTGGAATCCGTAGTGTATCTCAGTGTGTCCCACAATATTCCCTTTTGTCCACATGTTTTTGCTTGCAAATGTTCATTATAATGACTCTTTGGTCTGGTAAAAGGCCTCTGGCTTCTGCTTCTTTGTTAATACTGGTATCTCACCGGGACTCCTCTCAAATATGCTGTTATTGTTCTGTGTCCTATGGAGATCCTGTAGTTTTGGGTCTGTGGAACTGGACTCTTCATGCACTCACGAATGCTGCAGCAGGTAAGAGGTTAGATCAGCTCTCCTGCTTTCATGACCCCATCAGGGTCAACTCTCCTACCTGCTACCTGTGGTGAGGGCAAGAGAGTAAAGGGGATCTCATCCTGGCCAACACCACAAAGCAGACAGAAGGCAGGGCTGGCTCTCCCAAGCACACTCCCTCAGGGCTGAGCCACCCACAACCCCCACACCCAGGGCCAGCTGTAGTGTGCTACCCAGGCAAGGTGTAGGGCTTGCTCTCCCAAGTGCTGCAGCATATGGGGGGGCAGAGACAACTCTCTTGCTCTTGTGACTCCATCAGGGTCAGATCTCCTGTCTGCTTCTGGAAGTGAGGGCCAAAGGGAAGGGATCCCTTCCTGACCAATACAGCCACAAAGCTCTCCCACACTGACATCCTTGGGGCTGGCTCACCCACAACCCCCTCATCCAACACCAGGCAGGGCTCCCCTAGTCTCTGGCTTGCTTCCTACCCTGGGAGCCCATCTGGGGCTTACCTGGTGCTGAACTGGTGGTCAATACAGGCTAGTTCTCCTTCTGGGCCTCTTGGAGCCGAAGTGGTGTTGGAATCTGGTTCTGGCTTGCTTCCTACCCCCCCCCCCCCCCTCCCCCCCCCCCCCGCCCAGGGTGGATGTTAGGCTACTATTTATTCAGATGTTCATAGGCCAGAACACTGAGTGTAGACATAGCCTCTCTCCTCTCTGCCACCTACTGATGCACATGTGACACAGCAGTCACATCTGCAATGCCTCTAGGGGCAGATATCCTTCCACTTTTACATGTGTTCCAAAGATGAGCTCAGTCAGGTCTGCAGACTTGCACAGCAGGTGCCTTTGTTCAGCAATCTTGCCAGCTCCTGCAGTACTTTAAACATATAAAGTCTTCGTTCATGGAAAAGTAGTTTGCTGTTGGCAACAGATGATTTACCAAATGCTTTAAAGTTCAAAATGTCTGCTGCTATGGATTTGCAGTTGAGTCGTTTTGTCACCAAGGTGAGGACTGCATATTGCTTTATATGTGCTTCTCCAGAGAAATTTATAATGCTATTATTTTCTGTTACAAATGAAAAAAAATATTACCACAATACCAGATTGCTTTCTAAGATCATTTAATCAATTTATGTTCTGAATAATGGAGCAGCAATGCCAATCTCCTTTCATTTTTCTTTTTCTTTTTTGAGACAGGGTTTCTCTGTGTAACAGCTCTGGCTGTCTTGGACTCACTTTGTAGACCAGGCTGGCCTCAAACTCACAGAAATCCACCTGTCTCTGCTTCCTGAGTGCACCACCATGCCTGACTTCCTTTCATTTTTCTAATACTGTGCATTATGCCACCCACCCCCAAGTTTTGAGTCATATTCCACCCCCACTCTCCCTGCAGTCCAAACTTGAACTCTATCACATGTAGGCTGATTTTATACTACTGTAATTTTTTTCTTTTCTTAGTTAACAGAGTTCTTGAAAAACATCCCCATGATCTTTTTTTACAGCATAGTGTGATATGCAGTAAAAACAAAAACAAAAACAAAAACAAAAACATAGAATTTGTCTACTTGAGTCCTTTCTTTATTCAAATGAAGGAAAACAGGATTTATGAGTTGTCTTCCCAGTGTTACAACACTGATGGGGTGAGGCTAGGGTTTAGATTTATTTCCCTATTTCATTCCTTGAAGAGTCTTGAAATTGGATATAATTTTGTGTGCTGTATTTGTGGTGCTGGCAACTGAATTGGGGACCTTGCAGTTAAGCACATTCTATCATTTAGCTTAAATGCAGATTTTTAGGATAAATTGCCAGACTGGGAAATTTTTTTTTTTTTTTTGGTTTTTTGGTTTTTTCGAGACAGGGTTTCTCTGTGTATCCTTGGCTGTCCTGGACTCACTTTGTAGACCAGGCTGGCCTCGAACTCACAAAGATCCGCCTGCCTCTGCCTCCCAAGTGCTGGGATTAAAGGTGTGCGCCACCACCGCCCGGCTGGGAAATTTTTATAGTTTTCCTTTTTCCTCTTTATCAGTTAGGATATCTAACTGCAAAAAAAAAAAATTACTCAATTAACACTTGTGTAAACTCAACTTACATAAGAATTTTAATATATTTGCTGTATATAATGTTTCATAATAAATTATTCCCTAAAATTTAATGAATGGAACAATATAGTTTACTATCTCCCATGTCCTTTATAGTTCAAGAATTCAAGGCAGCTTGGCTAGGCAATCCTGTCTCAGGATGACTATTGAGGCTGCTGGCAGCTGCTGGAGCTATGATCATCTGAGGCCTTGAAGGGTTGCAGGACATGCTGCCGTGGGGCTCAGATTCATGCTTGGCAAATAGACACTAGCTTTTGGCAGGCAGCCTCAGTTTCTCTCCACAAGGGCCTCATCACATGGCTGTTTGGCTCTCATCCCAGGATGGCAGCTCTCTTTCCCTAGGCAGAGAAAACCAAGCAGCAGCTGAAGTCCCCTTATAAGACAGCATCAGAGTGTAGTGGCCTTGGCCTGGAATCCCACCACTTGGGAGGCTGAGGCTGGAGGATTGCTGTAAATTCAAGGGAAACCTGGGTTACATGAGAACCTACTTTATAAAAACAAAAGAAAAGAAAAGAAAGGAAGGAGGGAGGGAGGGAGAGAGGGAAGGAAGGAGGGAAGGAAGGAAGGAAGGAAGGAAGGAAGGAAGGAAGGAAGGAAGGAAGGAAGGAAAGAAGCAGCAGTGTACATCCCTGTAGACCCTCTTACATGAGGGCTACAATGGTAGGAAACCATAGCTGGTGTGGAGACTCAGGTCTAAGTCATTTCAAACCTAGACTCTCTCTCAGCCTCATCATTCTGCCATCCTTCAGTGTCTTAGTCAGTGCTCTACTGCTGTGAAAAGACATCATGACCATAGAAACTCTTACAAAGGAAAACATTTAATTGGGCCTTGTTTACAGTGCAGAGGGTTAGTCCTTTGTCATCATGGTTGGAAGCATGGCAGCATGCAGGCAGACATGGTGCTGGAGAAGGAACTGAGAGTTCTTTATCCAGATCTGCAGGCAACAGGAAGACAAAGAGAGAGCCACTGGGCCTGGCTTAGGCCTCTGAAATCCCAAAGCCCAACCCCAGCAACGTGCTTCCTCCAGTAAGGCCACAGCTCCTAATCCCTGTCAAATTGTGCCACTCCTTAATGACCAAGCATTCAAATATATGAGCCTATGGGGGGCATTCCTATTTAAACCACCACACACATTGAAAGCCTTCATCCAGTGTGTGCACTATGGCCCTAGGACATGCAGCTGTTGTTTTTAGGGATAAGGCTGGAAGGTGGGGAAATGCAAGGAGAGGTACATACATCCACTATGCCCCGTCAGACAAAACGTATCTGCCATATGACCTCTGGAAGCTGTTAAAGCATCTAGAAAATCAAGAGACTAACTTTGATACCTTCTTCAGCAGAGGTTAGGAAGCGGAAGGGTCTTGGCAATGCAGGCTCATCAGTTGGTACCTAGGATCTGCTCCAGAGAGTTCTTGCCATCCTAGTGAGCAGGTCACACTACAACATTTGATATTGAATGGATGCCCATTGCACATCATACATTCTTGTAAGCAAGTGAGAATGTCTGAAATGTTTTAAAAAGACAAATTATGAAGGACCTGTTTTGAAGGACCAAAAAACATAACTGGATAGGCAAAACGATGATGTTTGCTAAAGGCATTATGTTGAGGCATCTGGTATAATACATATATAGTGTTCTTCATCTGTTTTAGTGTTTTTCTAGTTTTTTTTTAAGCTGTAAATTCGATTTTAATTTTTGAGACAGAATCTTGTTATGTAGCTCAGGCTGGCCTTGATCTCATGATCCTCTTGTCTCACTTCCCAAGTGCAAGGATCATAGGTGAACCACCATGCCCTGCCATGAATTCTGCCTTCGATATAAATAGGAACTCCAGGCCTTGGGCATGCTAGACAAGCACTTTGCCACTCAGCTGCATTCCCAGCCTCTGTCAGCAACTGTCGAGCCCACATTTGGTGCTGACTGAAGTGTAGACATTGCCATTGCCATTGAGAAATTCATAATCTAGTCATGGAGGAAGGGATTGCATTCACAAAGGGCTTAAGGTCACTTGTGAAAATAAAACGTGAGCAAAAGAAAATATTACACACATTTTACTTTTGGAAAAAAGTGGAAGATAATATATTTTAACACACTAATGAATTTAATAATTTAATTCTTAGGAATATGAAGATCAACTTCGGGTCTGGGGAAATGGATCAGCGGGCAAAGTGTTTGGCATGCAAGCATAAAACCCTGAGTTCAAATCTCAAGAACCCACTGAAAGCTGGGATGGTAGTGTGCATCTGTAATCCCAGTGCTCCTATGGCAAGATGAGAGGCTGAAGCAGAAGTCCTGGAAACTCCAACTAGCCTCGTGTGCATGGAACAGCAAGAGCCTGCCTCAAACCAGGTGGAAGGTGAGGACCAACACACAAGGTTAATCTCTGACCTCCATAGGCATACCATGGCACATGTGCAAACACACACACACACACACGCACACACGCACACACACACGCGCACATGTTGACACGGTGATCTGCACCGTCTCAGCCCTGCTCTCAGAGGGATGTCCTATTTTCTGTTGTGTCCATTCCATGGGGTTACGCTGGGATCACCCCCTACCCCAAAGAACTTTGGACTGTGTGGAAGGTGTTATATTTAAAAAGGTAATTTGATACAGAACTGTTAAGAGTATGGGCTACAATTTCTTCAAAATGAGAACCACAAAGGAGAGCCCTTAAAGCCCAGGGATGTGATAATTGTATTTTCACCTAAATGGCAGCATATGGTCTACAACCAGTCATATTTCCCTCTCTGTTTGGACTACTAAGGAGTTCTGAGTCTAACAAAGTTAGCCAGCTTCCATGACTGTAAAGCATTCTCTGTTCCTCACACTAACAACACCTCCTGGCTTTATGATTCTTACAGATCTTGTTCTTTCTTTTTTTTTTTTTTTGGTTTTTCGAGACAGGGTTTCTGTGTGTAACAACCCTGGCTGTCCTGGACTTGCTTTGTAGACCAGGCTGGCCTTGAACTCACAGAGATCCGCCTGCCTCCGCCTCCCAAGTGCTGGGATTAAAGGCGTGCGCCACCATCGCCCGGCGATCTTGTTCTTTCTTCACTCATGTTTCTATTTGTTCTTCACATTTTGAAAATGTTTTGTCTTCCATTGACTCTTTTTAGAAGAAAGAAGATCTATTATTTTATTTTATTTTTTCAAGACAGGGTTTCTCTGTGTAGCCCTGGCTGTCCTGGAACTCGCACTATAGACAAGGCTGGCCCCAAACTTGGAGATCCACCTACCTCTGCGTCCTAAGTGCTGGGATTCAAGGCATGCACCCAATGAAAGAAGAAATAAAATAAAACTGTTCACATGGTCATCAAAATAAAGCTAAAACAATGTACAGTACCAAATGTTGGTGGACACTATCGAGCAACAGAACCTATGAATATGGAGGCCAGGACTGTAAAATACCCAGACTTTTTGGGGAAAATCTGATAGTTTCTTATAAAATGAAGTATACACTTTTGTAAGTCTAGGAAATTATTAATGGTGGCCATATTCTTGGTTCATATTTAATGAGTGAATCAAGCATATAGTAAGCAAAAGTAAAAGAATAATGAGTGGCAGATAAAAGCTGCAGATGAACATTCAAGCACAGCAAATCAGGGGCTTCAAGCACCTACCAGACACACCTGAAGTGGTCCAGTTGAGACAGCGAGCAAATGCTAACCTCATAAAATCAGAAATTTACAAACATGCAGCAGAGACTGATAGGAAAGTTGAGGCACTGTGCAGAAGACATTTTAAAATAAAAGCTTAAAAGACTTATTTATTCTTATTTTATATATATGGGTGTTTTGCCTGTTCATGTATGTCTGTGCACTGTTTACATGCTTGTTGTCTGTGGAGGCCAGAAGAAGGTGTCAGGTCTTTTAGAATTGGAGTTACAGATGGTTTGAACCACCATGTGGGTTCTGAGAATTGAACCGGGGTCCTCTGGAAGAGCAGCCGGTGCTCTTAACTGCCAAGCCATCTCAGCTAAATTTCTTGACTAGGAGTCCTGGGAAGAGGGTCTTCTTTCCCTCATTCTCCCTTTAGATGGGTTTGTAGGCTTCTCCATGCCTCCATAGGCATGTTTATATTATGCCACAAACAGTAGTGATGTCTGTGAGAAATAGTTCACACACTAGCTGTTCTCAGGGACACAGTGTTTCCACTCTTGGGCTGTTTTGTTGCTCTCTTTGCTCCCTGACACGTTAGGGGACAGCCTGCCCCAGGAAGAGGTGTTTTGGAGAACATTTTGGAGAGAACACTTGAAATAAACAAGTTGGAGTATGGGGCAGAAGGGCCCTCCCCACTCCTGCAGTCTGCTTTCAACAAGCTCAGCTAGCACATGACACCTTATCAATGTTCATTACAACTGGAGACGCAGAAACATGAGAACATGTTAGTAAAAACACTTCTACTAAGTGCTTACAGAAGCTTTACTTAGAAGCCCCCATCTGAAAATAACCTATGCATCCATCAGTCAAAAATGGATACATAGGGGCTGGAGAGATGGCTCAGTGGTAGACCATGGGCTGCTCTTGCAAAGGGACTGGTTAGTGTTCAATTCTCAGCAGCCACATGGCAGCTCATTGCTCTCTGTGACTCCAGTTCCAGGGGATCTGACACCAACTCACAGACATGCATGTAGGCAAAACGCTAACACACATAAGATAAAAATAAATAAATGTTTAAAAAAGAACAAACAAATACACTGTGGTCTGTTTGTTTGTTTTGTTTTGTTTACAGCAGACCACATCGTCAATGGAAATTAACACATCACTGTCATGTAAAGCAGCACAAATACATTTCAAAAACAATTTAACAAAAGAAGTCGTGCACAAGATTACATATTTCATGTTTACATTTATATGAAATCCCAGAATAAGGAAAACACATCTATGGTGAAAGATCAGAGGGCAACAGCATGTATTGAAGGCATGAAAGCGTGGATTAACTAGGAGCGAGCAGACAAATTTTCTGAAGGAATTGTAATGTTCCGTGTTATGACTTGCCTTACATGGGTACGTTTGTCAAAACCCAGCAAATACATGGTTAAATTATGTTTATCATGGTACATGAAATTCATATAAGAGTGTAAGCAAATATTAAATTCTTGTTCATACACTGCTTTCCTAGCACGACAAAAGAAAAAAAATCTATTTCATAGACTAACACTGAAGTGTTTAGGGGCAACTGTTCCGATGTCTGACTTTCTCATAAATGTATAAAAATTGCAGGGAGATTAATGAGGATAGAGGAATGGTTCGTGTAATAGAAAAAGCATAAGAAAAAGATAATGGTTGGATGGATGTAGGTAGAGGCCTCATAGGTAGCCAGTATTTCTTTTTTTTCTCCTGGGGATAAAATCTGGAGTCTCAAACAAGCTGGGCAAACATGCCCTGACAGAGCTACACCCCCAGTGACATGCTTCCTCCAGCAAGGCCACATCTCTTCCCCAAACAGCCACCAACTGGAGACTAAATATTCAAATTCAAAATATTCAAAAGGCTTAGGAGGACACCTCACTCAAATTCCCATAGGAGCTGAAGCTAGATCCTGGATGATTCCTAACACTGAAGATTTTCAAGTGGGGTGGTTTAATGTTGTTGTATTTTTTTTTTTTTTTTTTTTGGTTTTTCGAGACAGGGTTTCTCTGTGTAGCCCTGGCTGTCCTGGACTCAATTTGTAGACATGGCTGGCCTCGAACTCGCAAAGATCCGCCTGCCTCTGCCTCCCAAGTGCTGGGATTAAAGGCGTGCGCCACCACTGCCCGGCTTGTTGTTGTATTTTTATATATTTTGCCTTGGTGGCATGTCCACTGAGGAACAGTCTCAAAAGTATTAGCTACGGGACAAGATGTGGGGCCTATTCATGATCTCAGGCTCCTCTCTATCTCAGGATCTAGATAGAGATAAAGAACATGTCTTAGCAATCTTTCAGAAAGACTGAGGACAGTTATAGATATGCCACAGAATGCCAGAAGCTGTATAGCATAACACTGTATATCTTATCATCATATTTGCCCTCTCTTTACTTAAGTAGTTGAATATGTCAACAGCCTAGTATATATAGCAAGAGTATGCAGAAACATCTTCACACACCCCTGCCTCCCAGAAATGCTGTGTTACACCGGGCTGAGCTAGTTATTTTCCTCCCCAAGGCTTGGTGTTCGTGTGATACCCAAACCTTCTCATACCAAGACTTGCAAGCTGAAAGCTCCCCCAGTGAGATTGCTGAGGCTCCTGGGTCTGGAAGGAAGTGGAGGGTGGGGAAGGGAAGCTGATCACGTGGTAAGACAGACTCTTCCCCAGATCAAGCCTAAGCTAATTTATGGCTACTTCCAAGAAGAAAAAGAGCTACAAAGCATATGCTTCAAAGCAAGGCAGATTAGGTAAAACAGAGCAATCAATAAATAAAGACCCTGGAGTGATAGAGACATGATACATAAGAAAGCAATGGGGAAGTTGTAGGTGATGATTTGCTTGATTTGAAATAAAAAATAAAATCAATCAGCATTTTTGTAAACAAATAACATTTGCTTTGTTCATTACTAGTCTATGCTGTGGTTTAGTCCTCTCTATCTCCTCTCTCCCTCCCTCCATTTCTCCCTCCCTCTCTGCCTTCCTCCATCCCTCCCTCTCTCTGTTCTATTACCCTTCTTTTATAAGCTGGGCACTAACCCAGGAACTGGGAAAGAGGTGGTTGCCAACACAGGATAGGCTATGTCTCTAGAGTTTACAGTCTGAACAGATGGTAGAAATAAGTGAACTATCTCCATTGTCTGTCAGAGGAGGGGGCACACACACTGAGTCCAGAGTGTGGGTAAGTTAGGCTTGGAGAAGGCTGACAGGAAGTGCTTCATGAGGTCACGAGAATGTAAGTACTATGAGGCAATGCGGGGACAGACAGCATGTCCTCTTTTCTCGGGAGTCTACATTCAGGGTTGGGAAAGATCATTTTCATCATATTAAGGAAGTATCAGTCTATTAACATTTTAGTGAGAGTTTTTATTCAAGAACTGATACTGAGGACAGTGAGATGTGTCTCAGTGGGAAGAGACATTTTTGGCCCACTCTGATGATCAGAGTCTCATCTCAGAGAGAACTGACTCCTGAAGGTTGTCCTCTGACTTACTTCCATGTGTGTGCTGCAGCGTGGCATGCACAGACACATACAGATAAATAAATGTAGTTGGAAAGTGATACTAAATATTAAATGCTTTTATAGCAAATATAGAGATGATAGTGTGCATGACTTTTCTCAGAAAGGGCTAGAAAGCGTGAGTTTATTTAGCAGTAAGTCTCAGAGGCTGAAAACATTCTAGACCCAGATTAGAGTGTACAGAGGCTAGAAGTTTGCAGGACTAGACCTAGGTTAGTAGACAGAGGCAGTAAGCCTCCAAGATGACAAATCAGGTGAATAAAAGTTACTTTTGCATTAATTAAATCATTTTCTTAATTAAATATTTAAATAGCAGATTTCTCAAGCTTTTTTGAAAAATTGGGCAAAGTCAACTTTTGAGTGTTTCATTTCTGGCTCTTGAGTATTTTGCTTAGTATTTTTGTGCGTGTGCATTCAAAATAGCACATCTCCCTTTTCCCTTCTTGATTTGTTGAAGTCTTGTGTATTTCCACTCGAGTTTGTTTTTGTAGAGGAATTCTAATCTAGCAACATGGCTGCTTTGACAAGTGATCATTAACATTCAAAGACCTTCTAGGTCTGTGTGATCCTGTTGCAATGCAGACATGCCCTGGATTGCAGAATGATCTGACTGGAATACAGATGTGCCCTTAGTACACATTTTTTTAGATTTTTATTTATTTATTATGTATACAGTATTTGGTCTGCATGTATGCCTGCAGGCCAGAAGAGGCCCCAGATCTGATGATAGATGGTTGTGAGCCACCATGTGGGTGCTGGGATTTGAACCCGGGTCCTCTGGAAGAGCAGCCAGTGCTCTTAAACTCTGAGCCATCTCTCCAGCTCCCCTTAGTACACATTTTTGATCCCAAACAATGTAGGTAATGTTAGTTTGTAGAAGGAAGCAGCCATGTTTGAAAATGATGTCTAATTGAGGGGCAGACAAGTGATGAATCAGAGAAAGTTTTGACGGAATAGCATACACCCAACTCTCAGGAGAACAGACAAGAAAGAGAAGCTACTTAAGAGTAGTACAGTAGAGACAGCAGAGTACAGTAGAGAGAGAATAGAGAAGACAATACAGTACAGTAGAGAGTTCAGTAGAGAAGACAGTACAGTGGAGAAAGGAGTAGAGGCCGATTACAGTACAGAGTTCATGAAGAGTACAGAAAAGTTCAGGACTGCAGCACAGTTCATTGCAGTTCAGCTGAGTGCAGTTGAGTTTGTGCTGTTCAGTCCATGGAGTTCAGAGGCAGTTTTTCCAAGCACAGCAATTCAATGAGAAGTCAAGAAAAGTCAATTTGAATCAGTCAGGTTGGAGAGGAGCTTTTAGCCAAACAGCTGAGTTGAACCAGCCAGCCAGAGTTCAGAAAGAACTAGAAAGGGTGAGTTGAAAACATTCTAGACCTAGATTAGATTGTGTGGAGTCTAGAAGCTTCCAGGACTAGGCCTAGGTTAGTAGACAGAGACAGTAAGCCTCCGACATGACAATTAAATCCGAAGAATAAGAGTTACTTTTATTTATTTTTCTCTTTGGGGGTGTATGTGGTGGTGGTGGGGCAGTTCTAGGGATAGGATCAAGGCCCTGTTCATGTTAGGCATGTGTTTCACCCCATTTTACATCTCATCCTTTTAATGTCTGCTTTTGTGTAACATTTTTAAATGTTTCATTTAGGAAAAAAAAACCAGCAAAAATAAATGTAATATCTTGTCATTCGGACTTAGTTTTTATTTATATTTTACTTTTAAAATATAAATGTTAGCTAGGCAAACATTTGGTTCACACCTATAATCCCACTATTTGGGAGGTTGAGGCAGGAGGATTGTTGTTTTATTAAACCAGTGAAAACTCAGGAGCCAGATGCTGGGATGAAAACCTACTAGCTCAGAGAGGCAGAGGAAGCACCCAGCTGATCTTCCTATTCAGCTGAAAACCCTAGAGGAAAAAGCCCAGAGCTAAGAAGCCTTTCCTTCTGCACAATGTCTTAAATACCCTCAGCTCAATGTCCTGCCTTTCTTTTTAATCTTTGTCATCTGATTTCTTGATCCACCTCTGACCTAGGATTAACATTATTTAATCCTGTTCATAGAAAATTCTTGGATTAAAGGAGTGTGCTGGGGCAGAGACACACTGTAACCATTTGTTTATAATAAACAGAAACTTCTAGGATTAAAGGCTGAGCCATCCCACAATTAGAGACAGGCTTTCAGTTTATAATCTTGGGGTTCACAATGTGATCAAATATTCTGCAGCAGATTGTCATGAGTTTGAGCTCAGTCTGTGCTATATGGTGAGACCCTGTCTCATCCAACCTCAAACAAAACAAGACACATTTTAAGTATTATGTATGGCTGTAAGAGATCCCCCACACGAGATTCCCATTGTTTTAACTATAATCCCAAGGACTGGTTTTTAGTAATTTCATTACTATTGTAATTTCAGGTATCCTGGTATCAATTTCTATTTCTCCTTTGGCTTAAGAATTGTTTCTGTTGGGGGCCCCCCTCTCACCGGAAGAGAAGGATAGGAGGAAAAGAGGGAAGAGGGTGGGAGTGTGGGACCAGGAGGGGAGGAGAGAGGGGTCTGTGATCCAGATGTAAATTGAATAAATAAATTATATATATATATAATATATATAATTCTTATATATATATATTATATATATATATATATATATATATATATATATATATA
>CAJQZJ010001333.1:913759-955063 GCA_907164525.1 Lophiomys imhausi
TTTTTTTTTTTTTTTGCTCTCTGCTCTTTAAAAGTCCAGCACAGGAGTGTCATGATGGCTCAGTGGGGAAAGGCGTTTGCTGTCAAGTCTGACAACCTGGGTTCCATCCCCAGAGCCCACATGATGGGAGAAGAGGCCTCTTCTCGGCCAGTTGTTTGATTGCCACACATGCATGGTGGTGCTCATGGACACCCATACCCATGCATGATAAATACATGTAACACAATTTTTTAAATAAAAAATACTTAAAAAATCAAATATAAATATATTTATAAAAATATAAGTACCTGAGCCAAGCATGGTGGCACATGCCTTTATTTGAAGCGCTCGGGAGAAAGAGGCAGGTGGATCTCTGAGAGTTCGAGGACAGCCTAGTGTACACGGAGGAAACCCTGTCTTGAAAAACAAACAAACAAAAAAACCCAAAGGGAAAAAAAGAATAATATAGTACATTGAATTTTTTTTGTATTAAAATTTTTTTTTGTATTGAATTTTTACAGCCAGTTTTGGTGTTTGATCCATTGAAACTGAATGCTCTGTTTTCAGGCTAGTGTTTATTGTAATTATTAAACCACTTTATTATTCATGTTATTATGCTATATCTTTCTTATTTTTTCATCCCTTTGCTCTGTCATGGAATGGGATACACTTGAAACTTCCATGAGAATTATCTTTCCTTGTTTTCCTCCATTATTTACGTTATCTTCTTTAGGTTGCAGGTGTTCAGTTGCTGTCCCTGGTTTCATAATTACTTTGAGCATGTTCATTGTATTTACATTTCCTTTTGTAAACTTTTCTGATTTCTCACTTCCGTGTCCACACGTGTCTTTAATACTTGTCTTGCTTCTAGTTTTGCATGTTTCTATCACTACTTTCCTTTCCTTTAAAATATTTTAAATGTGCCAGGCGGTGGTGGCGCACGCCTTTAATCCCAGCACTTGGGAGGCAGAGGCAGGCGGATCATTGTGAGTTCGAGGCCAGCCTGGTCTACAAAGCGAGTCCAGGACAGCCAGAGATATTCAGAGAAACCCTGTCTCGAAAAACCAAAAAAAAAAAAAAAATAAATAAAATATTTTAAATTTATTTTTATGTATATGAGTGTTTTGCCTGCAAGTATGTGTGTACCACATGCATGCCTTATACCTGAAGAAGTTGTTGTAAGTCCTGAAACTGGAGATATAGATGGCTGTGAGCTGCCAAGTGGGTGCTGGGAACCAAACCTTCGCAAGAGCAGCCAGGACTCTTAACCACTGAGCCATCTCTCCAGTCTCTCTTCTACTTTTTTTAAAAACTAGTTTGTGTGTGTGTGTTGTGCTGGGAATTGAATGAAGAGAATCTTGCTTGGTGAGGAAGTGTTTTACCACCAATCTATGTCTCCAGTCTCCTAAATTCAAAAATATTTAATTGCCAAAGCTGTGTGTATTCTAACAGGATGTCCAATATGTGAGTCGGTGTGTCATGCTTTGTTTTTCCCTCTCCTCTCCCTGAATACTGCCAGCTGTGTCTTCACTTTTGGTCCTCTCAACCTCCCTTCACTTCACTACTTAAAAAAAATATTTTTTCAGCTGAGATGACTCATCAGGTCACCTGTTCCCAATCCTGCTGACCTGAGTGGCACCCCCAGGATCCACATGATGGAAGGAGAGACTTCACTCCTACAGATTGTCACTGTGTGTGTGTGTGTGTGTGTGTACTTGGATGCCACAGTATACACACACACACACACACACACACACACACACACACACACACACACAGTGAATACAATGTAATTAAAAATTTTTCCAGCAAAATGTTTCAATTCTCATCTGCTCTATGGTGGTATTTTCATCATGACAATTAATTGGTATCTGCTGTTCTATTCTTTTTTCATTTTTCCCTTTTCTAAACATATTTCCTTTTGTAGGGGAGGGAGTCGTATAAATTTCTTAATGTGCAAAATGTGGGAAAGCATATGTGGGAGATTACCACTATGGTGAAGTCCTCTACCGCCCAGCAGCATTCAGAGTCACAAAAGTAATTTATATTCCTTTTTAAATAAAAAGAACATTTCTCTCTGTATATACACACACATACACACATGATGGTTTGTGTGTGTGTGTGTGTGTGTGTATAGTTGGGTTTTTTTTTTCCCAACAAGGTCTCACCATACAGCCCTGGCTGTCCTGGAACTCATTATGTAGACTAGGCTAGTCACAGATATCTGCCTGCAGTTGCCTTCCAAAGTCATGCCCCACCACACCTGACTGTTTTTGTTTTTGAGACAGTCACATGTAGCCTAGGCTTGTCTGGAACTCAAGATCCTCCTCCCTCGATGTCCCAAGTCTTGAGATTACAAGCATTCACACAGGCCAGGTTTAATTTCCCTCCTTGTTAAAGGTTAAATATTACTTGTGCACAGGGCACGTTTTGTTAATCCATTCACGTACTGATGCAGGTGAGTTGCTCCTGCCTCATGGGCTATTGTGTTCAGTATTTCATGAGCAAAAGTGTGTTTGCTTTGGTTCTCCATAGAAGTGGAGCCAATGGCTTAATGTATGTAGAAACAGATTTACTAAGAGGTATGAGCTCTTGCAATTATGAAGCTAAGCAGTCACATAACCCATCATCTGAAAGCTAGAAGGGCAGGAAAGCTGTTGGTGTAGCATCTAACCCAAATGCCTGGGAACCAGGAAAGCCTAGATGTAAATCCTCTCGTGGGTCCTCCAGTGAGAACTATGAGCTCTGCCGTCTGAGGATGTAGCAGTGTCTGGCTCAAGCCTGGAACAATTTCACCTTTCTTGTGATTTTGTCCTGCCTGAGCCCTCTGCAGACTGGATGATGCCCAATGTATACTAAGAGTAACTTGTTTCACTCAAATCATAGATTCAGATGCTAGCCTCGGGAGCTGGGCCTGTGGTCAGTGGAAGAGCACTTGTCTAACTTATGCTAAGGTTCTGGGTGTCCGTCTCCAATGCAAAGTGCCAAGAAAGAAAGAAAAGAAAACCAAATGCCATTTTCCCCCCAGAAACAGCCTCAAATACTCCAGAAACAAGCTGGGCATAGTAGTTTCTGCTGAGGCAACAGAATTGCTGTGAGTTCTACGCCAGCCTAGGCTACATAGTGAGTTTCAGTAACCATGGTGCTTCCTGTACAGATAATGCCTTCGGATTTTTTTATTTTTTAGAAAGAGTCCAATGAGGTAGTTCTGGATGGCCTGGGATGAACTATATAGACTAGACTTGGCTCAAACTCACAGACACCAATGTGTCTCTTTCTCCTGAGTGTTGGAATTGAAGGTGTTCTCCAGACACCCTACCTCTTTGGAATCTTGTTTTCCATGTACACACAGAAGTGGGATTGTTGGATCATGTGGTAATTCTGTTTTAATTCTGGGATGAACCTCCATATTGTATTGTTTTTTAAAATAGCAGATGAATAATTCTACTTAATAATAGTCATCCTAATGGGTATGAGGTCTATTGGGTCTGTTATTTATTTATTTTTGGAGATGGGACCTTACATTGTGGCCCAAGGCTGGCCTCTAACTCACTCTGTAGCTCTGGCTACCCTTGAACTCGTGGTAGTCTTCCTGCTTCAGCCTTCTGGATGTTGGAATTGGGATTACAGCTACCATAAACATCTGTCTTATTTACTTTCATTTAATATGTATTATCATATTGTTTTAATTTTAATAATAATTTTTTTTGTGGCTATGGGGATCAAACCCAGGGCCTTGTCCTCTACCATTGGCTGTACTCCTAGTTTTAATTTCTGACAGTTAGAAAGTTGGTCATTTATTTTTCTTTATCTATAGTAGGTGTGCACCATATCTCTAAAACTATATATATGTATATATACATATATATATATACCTTATATATATATATAGTGTAGAGTATCAAAAGGTTGTTGATCAAAAGGCTGTACTCCTTGTTTTAATTTCTGACAGAAAGTTGGTCATTTGTTTTTCTCAGACTATAGTAGGTCTGTACCATATCTCTATCATCATATATGATATATATATATAGTGTATAGTATCAAAAGGTTGTTGATAAGACTAATAATTTTTGCTCAGATCACTTGTGCATCCCACTCAAGTAGGACATTTCTGAAAATAGACATTAAAAAAATCATTTAAATATATCTGTCAATTTAAGGGACTCATTTCCAAGAATAGTCATTACTTTCATTAGTGCTTCAAAAATTCTTAGCTCTAAAATGTTTCTGGAATCTGCTGATTCATTGAGATTTATTCTTGTAATACTTTCCACTATATTCTACTAAATACTTGATTCCACTAAGGGCTAATAGCAGGTCTGACAGTCCCTCCGAGCCTGTCTATTTTGGAGTATGGCCCCTCTGGCCTCAGTGTGATTGTGTGCTTCAGAGCCAGCACTTGTGTTCACGGAGTGATGGATGCTGAGTAGGGGATACGATCACTTGCAGAAGGCAAAGCTACGCACAACACTTCAAGCATCTCCTTTAACCGCTTCCTTGCTCAGGTGAGGAGTAAGTGAAACTATAGAAATGATTTTGGTCAGGGTTGTTTAGATTTTTTTTTTTTTTTGTATTTTGACCATCTGTGGGCATCAAGCTAAGCATATGAAACTCAATATAAAACAATGTTTAGTTCTGTGAGTTTTTGCGCATGACTACCAGGGTTCACATCAGATTCTGGTTCTAATACCTGTGTTTGGGCAATATTTTTGTTTCAGATCTAAAGATTTAGCTAGTCATGGTTAATTCCACCACTTGAGAGGTAGAAGCAGGCACATCTCTGTGAACTTGAGGCCAGTCTGATCTACAAAGTAAGTTTCAGGTTACCCAGGTCTACCTAGTGAGACCTTGTACTTAGAAAAACAAACAGTGGGCTTGAGAGATGACTCAGTGGTTAAGAGCACTGGCTGCTCTTGCTCAGGAACTGGGTTCGATTTTCAGCACCCACACAGTGGCTCACAACCTCCTTTAACTCCTGTTCCAGAGGATCTTTTGTCCTTTTCTGACCTTCACAGGGACCAGGCACACAGACATACAAGAAAGCAAAATATTCGCACAATAAAAATAATGATATAATTAAAAAACAAATACATGTATAATAAAATAAGAAATTAATTACATTTGTATGTGTGGTGTGTGTATATGTGTGTGTGTGTGTGTGTGTGTGTGTGTGTGCATGCCAGCAGTGCAGTGGCATGTGTGGTTGAGGTCACAGGACAAGTTGCTATAGTCAATTCTCTTCTTCCATGCTGGTTCTGGGGATCAAACCAATCGGGTTTGGCAGTGTGGGCTTTTACCCACTGAGCCATCTTGCTGCCTCCTGGGAAAAGTTCCGTAAGTTCCCTGTTTCCTCAGTTTCTTCATCTGTATGATTATTGTTTGTTTGTTTGTTCTGTGGCAGGGTCTCACTCTGTAGCCCTGGCTGGCCTGAACTTGCTAGGTAAACCAGGTTAGCCTTGAACTCACAGAGATCTGTAACCTCTGCCTCTCACAACACCAGACTATACAACATGTTACTGTTTGTAAACACTTTGAACTGCGCAGACCCACTGTGTGAACATTACTGTGGTAACAAAAGCACTAGTGATTCACTTCATTTACTTCCTGGATTCATAGAAAAACCATCAGGATGGCTCTTCACCAACTAGAATTATTGACCTTAGCTGATTTGAGAAACCACAGGTAGAATAAGTCCCTGACTGGGAAGCTTGTGTGTGGAGGAGGGACTCCAAACTTGAGCTTCAGTATCTATCAGACAGGAAGTTCCATTCAAGAGAAAAAGCACCTGAAATCTTCAAGCATTGTGTTTGGGGGATGAACCCTCTGTGGCTCAGACAGCAGAGTCTGAGGAACTAATGATCATTTCAGAGTGAGAATGTTCACACACTCATTCCAGCTAAGAAGGAAGGATGAGGTCCTCAGAATGGCTTCCGATGGGAAGAAATTGTGTCTCCTGTAAACAAAGAAAATAATGATGGCCCAGGAACTCCGCATCCAGAGACAAGAACAAGATGAAGTAACAGAAGGAAGTTACTGTGTGTGCTGCACTTTGTGACTATTTTAACTTGGAGTAGAATGTGGGCCTCAGGAAGTTTCGTTTCATTTTGAGACCAGGTAGATAGGTCTTGCTGTGTAGCACAGACCAGCTTCGAACCTGTGGTCTTTATGTCCCCACATCCTAAGTGTCGTATTTCTAAGATTGTGTCATCATACCTAGAAGACACTAATTAATTTTCAAAAAAATGTGACTCCCACAAACTCTGTATAGGTATGGTGGCCAAGCTGGGCCATTCCCTCTGTATTCCTACTCATTGCTACACAACCCACCTTGACACCCTTTAGACCCTGCAATTTTAGTCTGAAGTACAAAGACCTGTGAAGATAGTTTATGAAGGTAATGGGAGACCTGGGGGATCAGGTGCAACATGAGATCCAGTGGTGTGGGTTACAGACCAGGCTTCGACTGAGGAGAGGAACTAGGTGATCTTAGCAAGGGATTTGCCTCTTTGAATCTTGTTCTTATCCATAAACGTTATCATCTAATGCTGCCATAAGGATCAAGTATGGTCTAAGCAAAATACTAGCATACAACAACAGTGTGATGACAGAGGCATCTGACTTGATTCTTTTGTGTGTTTTGTTTTGAGCCAGGGTCTCTCTGCAGCGTGGTGTTTTCTTTCTTCAGTAGAGAAGTGTAACTAAACATACGATGAGATATGTAAGTGTACACATATTGTATTCAGAGTATTTAATGGATCACAGGAGAATGAAGAATGTCAGTGTTTAGAAAGTCATCAGTTTTACAAAGCAATGAGGAGAACATGGCAAGACAAATGTGTTTTGGTAGTCGCTGAACAGCAGCATAAGATGTTTAGACTCTAGGGGTGGAACTTTCTTCTCTAGAATTCCCGGAAACAGCTGCTTTAATGTGGTATACACAGGAAGTGCCGAAAAATCTCTTTGTTCAAAATTTTACTAAAGCTCACTTAAGGTATATTTGTACAAACATTTTTATATTCTTATATTTATATATACCTTTTTTATAACTGTCATTTCTGTATTTGAGTATGAGTGATAAGAGGCAGGCAAAGCTTTTACTTGAGTTGTCAAGGCTGGGTCTGAGCACTGACTTATTCATCATCAAGGACCTGTGTTTACGTGCCTGGGTAGGTGTGAAGATGGAGCAACGAGAGCTGGGGTTCTGATAGTTTTTATGATTTCTTTTGCATGTGTTTGTTTTTTCCTACTTATGTTTTAAATTTCCTTAATAAGCATATTGCTTTTATTACTTTTAAATCCTAATCTTGGCGGTGAAGAAATGGATCAGTGGTTAAGAGTGTGTATGGCTCTTGCAGAGAACCCGAGTTTAATTTCTGGAACCCATGCTGAAGATTCATAACTGCCTATAATTCCAGCTCCAGGGGCAATCTAATAACTCTGATGTTTGAAGGCAACTGTTCTCACCTGCCATACACAGACACAGACACACAGACACACATATCATACATACACACACACACACACAGAAATGTATAAATAAGAAAGGGACCTCAATGAGATGGCTCAGCAGCTAAAGACACTGCCAACCATGATAACCTGAGTTCAATCCCTGGAACCAACATAGCTGAAGGAAAGAACTGATTCCAACAAGTTGTCCTCTGACCTCTGCACAAATCCCATGGCACTCCTGTGACTTCCCTCCCAACCCCATACTAAACAAATGTAAGTATATTTTTTTAAAGATTCAAATGTGTTCAAAATTATTATTTTCACATAGTTTCTAGAATCTTTGGGCAATATAAAAAATTGAGACTATGGAGACAGAAAGGTTCACATGGTCAATTACATACGGCCATAGGAAGCCAGGTGTGGTAGCCTAGTCCTCAATCCCAGCACTGGAGAGGCAGAAGAGGAAACTGGAAGTTCAAGGCCAACCAGGGCTATATTATAAGGGAATTAGTTTTCTTTAATGAATATGTGGGCGTGCTTCTGAAGAGGGGCAGGTGGATCGGCCTGGCGCCTGGCAGCATATGGACCTTTTCAACGCTCATGAAACTGAAGAAGGGCTTCTTAACGCAGCCACACTTTGAAAGATGCTAGCTAAAGTTTTCAGCTACTGAACACTGGACTTATGGCCAAGGAGGGGTGGAGAAAAGCCTCATTTTGAAGTCCGTAGCTCTAAGAGATGTAGGGAAAGCACCCAATGGAAGGGCATGGGTGCAAAGCCACAGAACCTGGGGGGGGGGAGGGAGGGCAATAATGACTGTAAGACCCCACAAAAGACCTCGAGAGACCATGCCCTGTTTAAAGACATGAAGATGAGGCCAAGGAGCCACCATGAGAAGAGAGAGACAAAGCCAAGATATGTTATCTGCCAGCCCTGAGACCTCACTAATAGAGCACAGGCCCTAAGCCAATAAGCAGCAAGAAGCCTCAACACATAAACTGAGAGGTGAAGTCCAAGACAGTGACTTCTGCCACAAGCCAGCCCAAGAAGTCTGGGAATAAGATGACAGTGGGAGCCGAGCAGCCTAAGATACAATAGCGAGGTGCGAAGCAAGCAACGGGATGAGGAGACCGTGGAGACAGAGGCTGCGACTCTGAGAGACTGCAAAGCCAGAGCTCTATTGAGGAAGCCAGGGACTCACGATAGGTCTTGAAGTCAAGGCAAGGCCATGAAGCTAAAGACTAAGCCGGACGAAGCAGCTACCCTGAGGCGGTTCAGGTAATTTAAACAGCAGCCTGAGGGATACACAGACAGACTAGGCCCCGTGTGACACAGCATGTGTACCGTGTATGATTGAGGCCCGCCCCAAGCTGAGCAGGTGAAATCAATTGGCCAGACAAACCGGCAGACAATGGCAACTCTAGGCCCAAAGGATACTGAGCCAAACTAAAGATAGGACTGCCATGACTGTGCCAAAGCCAATCTATGACTGCTATTTGAAATATGCCAACAGTTAGAAGGCTGATCAAATTGCCTGCATGGACCTGTTCTAAAGAATTTTAGTATCCTTTCAAAAGGGTTAAAATAGGATTGTTTAGGTGTTCTTAGGCATTAGGTGTTTATGGGTTATTAGTTATAGGGTTTTAATAGATATTAATAAATATAGGTTAATAAAATTTATGTTTACACTATATGGTAAAATTTGTTTTAAAAAAGAATCTGTGGTGGTGTACACCTTTAATACCATCACCAGAGGGAGGTGGATTTCTGGAAGATGTAGGCCATCCTGGTCTATATAGAGAGTTCCAGGCCAACCAGAACTACATAGTGAGACTTTGTCTCAAAAAACAAAAACACTAGTGTGAATGCATATCCACAGATGCTTTGGATACAAGAAACAAACCTCTTCAGACCCCATTCCAGCAGATAACTACTCAAGACCCAAAAGGATTATGAGAAAGACCTTCTCACTCACCTTGTTGGTCTTATATTTAATGTTTAAGTTCAACCTAGCCTAGTATGCATCTTAGAGTTTGTGTGTATGTTGGTATGTCTATGCACACACATGAGTGTATTTGCATGTATGCACATTCGTATGGTACACGTGTGTCAATGCGTTATAGAAACAGGAAGTTAGTTTTTTTTCCTTTTTAATTGTGTGTGTCTGTGTGTGTGTGTGCACACGCACATGCGTGGATACTTGGACTCGTGTCTACACAAAGGCCAGAGTAGAGCATTGGGTGTCTGTTCCATCACTTTCTTCCTGATTGGCTGCTCTATTTCTTTTTTTTTTTTTTTTTTTTTTTTTTTGTGGTTTTTCGAGACAGGGTTTCTCTGAATATCTCTGGCTGTCCTGGACTCGCTTTGTAGACCAGGCTGGCTTCGAACTCACAAAGATCCGCCTGCCTCTGCCTCCCAAGTGCTGGGATTAAAGGCGTGCGCCACCACCGCCCGGCAAGGCTGCTCTATTTCTACAAGTCTGATATCGAGCATCAAGCACACTGGATAGGGCATTTGTGCTGATGTAACTATTTCAGTTTTCAGCTGCTTGCTTTTAGCACGCTAAAGGATCTTTCTCCTCTCTCTCTCTCTCTCTCTCTCTCTCTCTCTCTCTCTCTCTCTCTCAGCTCCTGCCCCAGTCACTATGGTAAAGGAACTCTCCCTATTCATGATCTGATTGACTTGGGTTCGTTGAAATTTTGTACAGACAAACATGTTAGGTGATTCGGAAGGCGCTCATGCTCTTCTAAGAACGAGACAGTTTAGTTTCAAGGGATAATTCTTCTGTAATCATATTGCAAACAAAACATGGACCAGCTGGTCAGTGCTTACCATAGGAGACTGTCCAATTGTTCCTCGAAAAATGAACTAGAATGTTGTTTTCAGTGCAGTAACCGTTTGGGCGGCAAGTGTTGTACGCACCAGTAAGGACTCAGGTTTACAGATGTACACTGTTAGGTTTATTAGCTACCATTTGTGGAAAGTTGACATGAATGTAGATATTTGTAGCCCAAGCTAGCCTCGGCCTGCCTCTGCCTTTTCAGCGTGTTATACTGATGTGTGCCCCACAACTACAAATGTAAAGAAGGGCTGTTCATAAGTAAGAAATTGATCAATGAGGTGTTTGCCAACCCGCCCGTCCCTTACACCTCTATGACAGTGCTGTCCTTGAGGATCCACAGATGGCCTCCACGCTGGGAGGATTCCCTGAATCAGACAATGAGGAGGCCTGTAAGGGACTTTCTGATCATGTCTGGAATTCTAGAGTCTTCTTTATCAGATTTTCACTCTCCTGACTCTGTCCATCTACTATCATTGCTCTCTGGGATTAGACCCACCTTGCAATCACTCCTAAACTATTATTATCATCATTATTACTCTAGTGCTGGAGATGGCACTGTTTGAATGGTGGTTTAATGAAAATGGCCCCCATGGGCCCATAGGGAGTGACACTATTAGGGGTGTGGCCTTGATGAAGTAGGCGTGGCCTAGCTGGAGAAAGTGTGTCACTGGGGATGGGCTTTGAGGTTTCAGAAGCTCAAGCCAGGCCCTGTGTCTCTCTCATCCTGCTGTCTGCTTATCCAGATGTAGAACTCTCAGCTCCTCCTCCAGCAGCATGTCCGCTTGTGTGCTGCCATGCTTCCTGCCATGATGATAGTGGACTAAACCTCTGAACTGTAAGCAAGCCCCAGTTAAATGTTTTCCTTTCTAAGAGTTGCTGTGGCCGGCGGTGGTGGCGCATGCCTTTAATCCCAGCACTTGGGAGGCAGAGGCAGGCAGATCTCTGAGTTCGAGGCCAGCCTGGTCTACAAAGTGAGTCCAGGACAGCCAGAGCTGTTACACAGAGAAACCCTGTCTCCAAAAAACAAAAACAAACAAACAAAAAAAGAGTTGCTGTGGTCATGGTGTCTCTTCACAGCAACAGAGCCCTAACTAAGACAGGAACTAAACAGTACTGAACTACATACCCAGCCTTCATTCCTAGTTTTCATTTGTTTAAGATAGCCATGGACTAGGAATAAAAAACATTAAGCATATATAATCTTGAAAGTCTAAAGCAGGGATTATACTATTAACAAAATGCCTAATTTAATACTACCATTGCAGGATTAATGTACACAGTTGGTTGGGCCGCTCATGGCCTGGTTTCATATTGGAAGATGTCTCAAGCTGGACTGACTGATGGGTGGAAGTGTTGTGATTTATCCCTGTTAACATTATGGCCTGCCTGTTCTGAATCACAAGGGCAGAGTAACTAAGGACGCCACATGGGTTTTCTGGGAAGCCATTCACCAGGTTCCCAGTGTGTGGGGGGGGAGTAAGCAATGATAAGAGTGCCCTGTGGACTCAGACAGTACAGCTGTGTGACCTCAGAGCTTGATATATCTTTAAATGGGAGATGACAGTACCTAGTTTGTAAGATTGCTGTAAAGATTCATGGGGAAAAAATACATGCACAAGGTGTTCAGTACATTGCCTGGATCACAGTAAGCATTCAAACATTGTCTAAATACACACACACACACACACACACACACACACACACACACACACACAGTGTCTCTTTTATTTTTTTAAATCAGTTAAGATATTTTAAATGAGAATTCTCTCTTTTCAGCAAGAAGTTTAAAATATCTTGGTTAAAGTACAGGCTAGAGTGAATATTATGGGATAGAGCTCAGGATATGATTATGGGATGGAATGTAGTTATGCGCACAATTTTGAATGTTCCGAGAGTTTGTGAGGTAGGGGTTAACACGGGAAAATCCCTAAGTTAGATGTCAGCCTGAGTTTAAAGGGAAGAAAGGGTCAGGAATGATTGGAGGGTGTACCACAATGACAAGGAGAGGGAGGGAGGTCGTAGCTTGAGTGAGTTGGGCAGATCTTGGGGAGGGCTCGAGGTTAGGCGTTGGTTAGTGAGGGAAAAAAAAAGAAAGAGCCACATGGTTGATAGTTTCAGCAAAACTGAGAGCTGACTAATTCACAGAAGTGGAATCCACCATAAAGTTGGCTCCAGGTTTAGCTTCCTCAGATGGCAGAGGCGGGGAAGGTTCCTTTCCAATCTTACATTTTGTCTTCAAGTTGTAAACATCGCATCTTTTACCTTGGTGACCAGGAAAAGCCCTTTCTGGACCCCTAGTCAACTTCCAAGCGATCTCTGCCAAGCCACAGGTCCCTCCCTTCCCAGTCACTGTGGCCTTGGTCGAACTGGGTTGAGCTGGGCACGTGAACTTGGCTCATCCCTATCAAGAAAGAGTTCTGCTCACAAAGTCAGGGATTCTGCCAGGCATGGAGAACAGACCTGCCTGATCTCCCCACACCATCTGCCAACACCCCATGGGCAACACTGCCTTCTGCTCCAGTCTCATATCAGGTTCCTCTGCCAACAGGGCCCCTGAAGTGATTGTATTGCTGTGGGCTTATGTCAGTTCCTAGAAACCTCATGTTGTAGCAGACAGTTGTCCTGAGCACTAAGGCTCCCCCTACCCCTGGTGTGTTTGTCGGTGAGGTAGAATTCAGCAGGGCTAAGGCAGTTGAGGGTACTTACAAGCAGCACTAACACAGGGGCGGGCTGGCTCCGCCTCTGCTCCAGCTGAGGATGGGGGAGTAGGTGATGGGAGGTCAGTGTGAGTGAACCTTGTTAAAGAGCTGGCCTGCTAGCACCGACCTGTGTGTGTCACCTTATTTCCACTGTCTTTTCCCAAGTCGTGTGTAGGTTTCAGTTCAGACGATTCTCAGGACAATTTTAGCTTTTTACTTTTGATACAGAATCTCATGCAGCCAGGGCTGCTTTCAAACTAGCCAGTAGTCAAAGGTATAACCCAGAAACTTCTGATCCTCCTGCCTCCACTTCCCAACAACTGGTTTACAGATGTGCATCTTCAGGCCCACTTTAATGCAGTGCTGGGGATGAAGAAACCCAAGCTAGGCACTCCATTAACCAAACGACATCCTCCAGTCCTCATAGCAGGGTTTTTGTTTTAAGAGAATTGTTTGTTTGCAGCTAACAACACACATCCTCTGTGTCAACATCTCCCTTTGCAAACTTCTATGTGACGAGGCCGTGAGGCTGGGCTGAGAACCAGTGAGGATCCAAGGATCAGAAGAGTGCTTCAGAGATCCCTGTCTGCTTCAGGTAAGTGGATAATTAAATTAGGGGCAGTTCCTGGGAAAGGGCCAGCAGCAGAGCTGAGCTTCTGGGACTCACATTGCTTCAGATGCTATTTACTTACCACAGCCAATGGGAAAGCCAATAGGGAAGGCTGTGAGGGCTGCACAGGAAGCCAGGTAGGAGGAGTGAGTCATCATATTTACTCTCGGGATCTCATGTGGTAAAAAGATTGATTCAGTAAAACTCAAGTTTCAGGGGGGAAATGGACTATTTATTCGTTCGTTCGTGCATTTATTTATTTATTTACTTATGTGGGGGCTTCTGCACAGTCTGTGGCTTTTTCAAATTGTATCATCTGACATTTCCTAGAAACACTAGCTAGCACTCGTCCATCTTTTGCAAGTGCAAAGTTATGTTTGAGCATTCTGTAAGCCAGATGGTAAGACTAGGAGTTTCCAACACTTAGGTTGAGTTTGAGTCTGATATTGTTGCATGGTTGGCTTTCTTATTTATTTATTAACACTGTCTTGCTTGATAGCCCATGTTAGCCTCAAACTTGTGATCCTTCTCCCTCAACCTCCAAAGTACCTTTATTACAGCCATGTCACCAAGCCTGGCAGAATAAAATTTTTTTTTTTTTTTTTTTTGGTTTTTTTGAGACAGGGTTTCTCTGAATATCTCTGGCTGTCCTGGACTCGCTTTGTAGCCCAGGCTGGCCTCGAACTCACAAAGATCCGCCTGCCTCTGCCTCCCAAGTGCTGGGATTAAAGGCGTGCGCCACCACTGCCCGGCTCAGAATAAAATTTTTAACTGGAATTTTTTGGGGGGGGAGGGGGGCAGGGTAGTCTGGTATGGTAAGTGGGGACTGAGAATTTGAACCCAAGGCCTCATTTATGCTAGGCAACGCTTTCAAACACTGGTCTTCTCTTTCTGCATTTTCCCTTGGTCCTCCAGCACTGACTTGTGGTGGTGTGTGCCCTAGGCAAAGCCCTGATGTACACAGTGAGTCACTCCTCCCCTGGAAGAATGCTTTCCTGCCCTACTGGCCACACCCACCGGGCAAACCCACTCAGCCAAATGTAAATACTATATTTCAGGCAATGATGTCCTTTGATTTTTTTGATTAGAACTAGTAAGCCCAAGTAACTTACATCTCAGCAAGAAACAGCAGTCAGTTACTTCTTAACTCTTAGGCATGTCTGGGCTTTACCAGTTGTCTCTAAGATATCATTTAAACCCACTGTTTTAACATGCTTTTCTATGTCCTTCAGGAATTTCTCTATTCAATAATCTTTTAGGTCATTTCCCAGTGCTTTGATTTCAAGTGGAGTCATAGTCCTTCAGCTGGAAGGAAGGGGCCAATGAAAATTTAGAAAGCTGGGGAAGGAGGGCCATCAGCCTTGCTGCCCTGACCCTAATCAATGCAACAGGAAGTTGGGTCACATGCTAAACTGGAAAGAATTTGGGTTTGTGTGTGTGCTTTAAGAGTGTTCGTGCTCATGTGTGTTCAGGTGCATTTCTTCATGTGTGCGTGTGTGGTTGCTGGGGTGGACATTGTAAGTCTTCTATCACTCTACACTTTGTTTTTCGAGACAAGGTTTCTCTGTGTAACAGCTCTGGCTGTCCTAGACAGGCTTTGTAGACCAGGCTGGCCTTGAACTCTCAGAGATACTCCCCCTGCCTCTGTCTCCCAAGAGCTGTGATTAAAGGCATGTACCACCACTCTCAGCTTAAGCTTTGTTTTTATTTTTATTTTATTTTTTGGTTTTTCGAGACAGGGTTTCTCTGTATAACAGGTCTGGCTGTCCTGGACTCGCTTTGTAGACCAGGCTGTCCTTGAACTCACAGTGATCCGCCTGCCTCTGCCTCCCAAGTGCTGGGATTAAAGGCGTGTGCCACCACGCCGGCAAGCTTCGTTTTTATTTTTTATTTTTTTATTTTATTTTATTTTTATTTATTTATTTTTTTTTGTTTTTTCGAGACAGGGTTTCTCTGTGTAGCCCTGGCTGTCCTGGACTCACTTTTGTAGACCAGGCTGGCCTCGAACTCACAAAGATCCACCTGCCTCTGCCTCCCGAGTGCTGGGATTAAAGGCGTGCGCCACCACCGCCCGGCTAAGCTTCGTTTTTAAATTGAAATAATATTTGTATTAATTCTTTGAGACATTCATGCAACGTGTTTTGATCATTTCAGCACCCCTCCCCTATTTCCTCTATTGTCTTTCTCTCCCTCCTTACCCACTCACTTTCATGTTTTCACTTTCTCTTAAAAAACAAACAAGCAAAACAAACCCTCTTTAAGTCCAATTTATGTTGGCCACCTACTCCCAGGCATGGAGCCTGCCCATGGAGCATGGTCAGCATACCAGTTGTCATACCATTAAGGAAAACTCACTTTTCTTTCCCCAGCAGCAATCAAATGCCAATAGCCTCTCCATTAGGGCTGGAACCTCGCGCCTACCCCTCCTTCTACGTGCTGTGATTTTTATCAGACAAGTCTTGTGTGTGCTGTCACAAGTGCTGTGACTTCATATGAGCATCTGCCCTGGTTTGTCTGGAAAACATTGTTGAGACCATCGGTATCTCTGGCTTTTACAATCGCTGCATCTGCTCTTCCACATAGATTTTTGAGCCCTGAGGTGAGGGGTGTGATACAGACATTTCATTTAGGGCTGACTACTTAAATGATTCTTTCTCCGCACACGTAGTCCAGTCCTGCCTTTTTTTTTTTTTTTTAAGACCAGCTTTCTCATCCAATCTGGAGCTTTTCAGGTGAGACCAGCTGGCCAAGTGAACTCCAACCATCTGCCTGTCTCCACCCCTTTAGCAGTGGTTACAGATGTGTGTTGCATGTTTGGCTTTTACGTGGATGTTGAGGATCTGACCTCAGGTTCTCATACTTGTGCATCCAGCACTCTATCCACTGATCCATCCTTCCAGTTCCCCAACATGTATATGTACGGTCTCATTATGTGACCCAGGCTGGTCTCAAACTTGTATTCTCTGGACTCAGCCACCATGCCCAGCTTGGAAGGGTTCACATTTGTTTTGCTGTTGAGACAGTAGCTCACACTGTAGGCCAGGCTGGCCTAGAACTAAATAGCCCAATTTGGCTTTGAAATTGCAGGAATCCTTCTGCTTCAGCCTTTTGAGTGCTGGGATGTCAGGGTGAATCATCAAGCTTGGTGGTCTTTAAAAAAAAAAAAAGAAGGGGTGGAGGATAGATAATATGGCTCAGTGGGTAAAGACCCTTGTCACTAAACCTGATGAGCTAAATTCCATACCCAGGACTTGGTGGAAGGAAAGAACCAACTTAAAGGGAAAAAAGAGAAAAGAAACCAACTGCCCAGGGCTGTCCTCTGATCTCCACTTATACACCGGTAACTCCACCCACTAAATAAATAAATACATAAATAAATGCAAACAAAATACAGTCCCCTTAGTTTTTCTAGACCTCATACATAGTCACTTTGTACTCTAGACATGGCTCATTTTCTTCTGAATCCCAAAGGTCATGATTTAGAGACAAAAGCTTATGTCAAAGGTCATGAATGCTGAGGTCGGCTAGTGGAAACCATTGTGGGAAATTCTGAGCAGCTGCAGGCCTGATTCTGGTGTGCAATCCATCTGTGTCCAAGCCTTATTGACATAAAGATTGATGGCTGAGCAATCTGCCTTAGCTAACCCTATGAATCAATGAACACTATGAGAATGTAGAGATCTTCGTTGGAAAGAAAGTGGAAAACTCCTTAGGGTAGGGAGGTCCCCTGAGAAATTGTACTGCTCCTGATGTAATAATAGACCAGAAAGTCTTTTATTATGGGGCAGGTGTGGCAGCTGAGAAATGGAAAGAAAGACATGTGAGTCATACAAAATCCTCATTCCATGTCCTTCGGCCATTGTCAATCGTATTTGGGAAGGGGCTGGTGTATTCCACGAAGTATGTCTTACTGCCGTGGATTGCAGCTTCCGGTCTGGGGGAGACTAAGGCGTGCAGTTGTACTTCCTGCTGTTTAAAACTTGCAGCTGCATGAGATGGAAACTTCCTCACTGGTATAGTGGTGGGCCATGAGAAGAGTGACGGGTCATTCTCACGTTCCTCCGCATTTAAAACCTTGCTCTGCTTTTCTTTGGGACTTTGTGTCTTAGCCCCGGGTTTCTGCCTTGGAGTCTGGGGTAGTTCTGGGAGCAGGCTTACCTATTCTGCTACGGAGTTTAGCAGAAGCCTGCCTGTGCTTGCTCAGGCTGTTCGCCACACCTCAGGGCTGGGCCCCAAGCAGCTTTCCAATCCTGCCTGACAACCAGCCGGAACCTGCTTACTGTTGGCTAGTGGCCAACCGGGAGGCCCCTGATGCTGCTGTGTCTCTCAAGATCCTGTTAATTGGCACGGCCAGAGACATAAAACTGGGGACTACGGAAGCACATCCCGGAGGGACATTGCTCTTTCTTTAGCTAGACTAACAAGACCTTTAAGTATGCAGTAGAAAATTAAAAACAAGAAACTTAAAAAATATCTTGACTCTACTTATATGTTCCCAACTTAATCTCACCCCCTTCATCTTGATCTGCCCAGGCTGGATTTGAATTTACAGTTCTCCTGCCTCTGAGAGATGGGATTACAAACAAGTACCTCTACGGTTTCCCTTTTAACTCTTTTATTACATTTAGTATGCACCTATGCTCACCACAGCACACACAGAGGTCAAAGGACAAACTGCCCTTCCACCAAGTAGGTCCTAGGCATGAAACTACAGTTTTCTTTTTTTTTTTTTTTTCCTTGGTTTTTCAAGACAGGGTTTCTCCGTATAACAGCTCTGGCTGTCCTGGACTCGCTTTGTAGACCAGGCTGGCCTTGAACTCACAGAGATCTGCCTGCCTCTGCCTCCCAAATGCTGGGATTAAAGGCGTGCGCCACCACCGCCTGGCTGAAACTCCAGTTTTCAAGCTTAGGAGCAGGGCGCCTTTACCCACTGAGCTATCAGCTGGCCGTTTTTTTTTTTCTTTGAAAAGAAACTTAGGCAGTAAACATTTATTACGTGTTTATTGGTTGCTATGCCTTCTGAGTACTCATCATCACAGTCTGGGTTGGAATGAGCCCTTAAGCTCCATCTGTCTCATTCCTCACCAGAACGTTTGTCCCCTCTCTGGATCCCAACCAACCTCTACAAGAAGATTCTCTTTCTAGACACATTTTGGGGCTGTTCCTCCTGATGCTTTCAACTCCATGACGGGACTTATACCTGGACCTAGGCTGCAAGCTCCATCTCTCCTCTACGCTCATCCCCAGTGCTGAACAGTGAGGAGGGACTGTCATGGGGAAGGGACACTGCTGGCCCATTGTCAGCACTCTGTGGATAATACCTTCTCTCAATGCACTTGGATTTGGAGATGTCTGTGAACATCTTTTTTGTCCTTTTTTTTTTTTTAATGGAGTGTAATTTTCTACTAACTTTTCTAACACACCTTATTCCTTATTTTCTGTTGTATAGATCACAACTAATATATCCTTGCTTCTTGGAGAGATTAAAATTAGACCTATTTCTAATTTTATGAGATATTCTGTGTATACGCAAGGAAATGAAAACAGTTTTCTGATCTGTGTACATGAGAACACTTTCCCTCTTAGCTTTGCCAGGAAACCAGCAGGATTTGTGTGCATCAGGGTGGAGTGAGAGGTGATGTGCAGAAGGTCGTTCTGAACTTAGATGCCCGGCAGGTCAGTTGGTCCCTGAGCTGGGGACACTGAACAGGAAGTGATGCCAAGTCAAGGAGCAGGGAGTGCCAAGTGCACGACAGGAATCAGGGTCAGGGGTTAGAAGTCTGACTGCTGGCAAGTTCTGAGCTTGAGTAAAGCTTCTGCAGAAGCAGGATTCCAGGAAACAAAAGGCCATACTTCTAAGGGAATTAATGGAAAGCTAAATATTTTAAAGTTTCAATACCCTTTGTTCTCCCTAAGGGATGCGAATGTGTCCTGTGTGTGTGTATGTACGAGTGTGTGTGTATATGTGCATGGGTGTGTGTATGTTTGTGTATATATATGCATGTGTATGTGTGTATATATGTGCATGTGTATGTGTGTTTATATGTGCATGTGTTTGTGTGCATAGGTGTATGTATATGTGTGTGTATTTATGTGCATGGGTATGTGTGTGTGTGGATGGGTATGTGTGTATGTGCATATATATGTGTGCATGGGTGTGTGTGTATATGTGCGTGTGTATGTGTATATGTGTGTGTATGTGTGCATGTGTGTATATATATGTGCATGTGTGTATATATATATATGTGCATGTGTGTGTATATATATGTGCATGTGTATGTGTGCATGGGTATGTGTGTATGGGTATGTGTGTATGTGCATGTATATGTGTGCATGGGTGTGTGTATATGTGCATGTGTATATGTGTACATGTGTGTATGTGTATATGTGTGTGTACATGTGCATGTGTATATATGTGTGTGTATGTGTGCATTTGTGTGTGTATATGTGTATGTGTGCGTGTGTGTGTGTGTGTGCGTGCATGTGTATGTGTGTGTGTGTGTAGATTGAACTCAGGACCTTGGGTATGCTAGAAAAGTGCTCATCACTCATCCATACTCTCAGTCTTGGAGTTTATTATTTTCTTGGCATTCTGTGTCCCATTCAGGAATGAATTCCCTGTCACATAGAGTTGTGAGTAGGCAATGCTCTATACCCTATTAAGAGGTGATCCTCTTCTTTCTACCCAAGACATGGAGAGTATGGAGTTTAAGCCAGGCTCAGGTAGCCAGACCCTCCTCTCTAGGATTTGGAATAAGTTTAAGGATGGGCAAAAGCCACCAGTGCTGGCAGTGTCATCCTGTGACTGGAGTCTTATGAAATGACCTTGATTGCCATCTTTGCTGCTCATTGTCTCTTGGTTTCCAGTCTATTTCCAGACTCCTGCTTGAAAGCCCTGTCCACCTTGTGAACTATTCAGTTCTTCTAGTCCACTGCAGTTTAGGAAAAATTAACTAGTGTTGACTTCTACACTTCTGCATCAAAGAATTAGACTGGCTCATCTCCTGGTCCCACCCTTAAGCCTAAAGAGGTGGTTCTGGTGCTGCTAGCTGAGCAGTCTGGCAGCAGACATGGTTACTCCAACATAAGAGGGAACTCTACTTAGAGAAGTTAAGATAAGCCTAGGCACGGGTTTGGGGCATGTTTTAAAGTCGACACAATTATCTGAATGCAAAGAGAAATCCCACATAGTACCAGCTCTACAAAGCTAATCTGAGACCCCACACCCCTGTAGCAAGAGAAGCAGGGTTCTTTTATATATTTAAATCAACTTTTTTTCTCTCTCCAGTAATGGGGACTGGACTAGTGTATGGTAGGCAGGCACTGTACCACCAAGTTAGACTTCTTTTTACTTGGTGACAAGGTCTCACTAAGTTGCCCAAACTGGCTTTGAATGTGTGATCCTCTTGCCTCTGTCTTCCAGGTCACTGGATTAGAGGACCGTGCCACCAGGCTTTGCTTAAATTAATGTAGGATACTTTTTTTTTTCTCCTTTACACAGAGTCTCTCTGTGTAGCCCAGGTTGGCCTTGAACTTTCCGAGATCTACCTGCCTCTGCAGAAATCTACTTGCTTCTGTCTCCCAAGTGCTGGGATTAAAAGCATCTATTATCACATCCTTCAGCTTGATTTTAAATTTGCTTTTTCCTCCTTAAAGAAGAAGGGACTGTATCCTCACACATGCTAGACTGTCCCCAGGTTATTCAAGGGTCATTTGGGTGTTTTTGTTTGTTTGTTGTTACAGTGTTTTAATTCTCAGGGGTTATTTGGAACCTCAGAGCGTGATTGTATTGACATCCAGAGACTTTCTGATCCTCAGTCCCCAAATTGCATTGGTTACAGCTGAGACCACCACTGTCCTAGCTGGTGCTAGAACATGGCAAACCTGATGGCTTTCACATCTTCTTTACATGTGGTACCCTTTGAAGCATGAGGATTTTTGACAAGGCCACTGCCTAGGTTTCTGGTTCCTGGATCTCCCACAAAGCTAAGATTTGAAGAGTTGATAACCTCCCAAGGGAAGGGCTGTAGTCACTGAGTGGAGGAACTCTGACCCTCCTTCCTGTGTCCAGAACTCTTAATCTGATGAACATTCCACTTCCTTTATATATTTACATTTCCTCTATAGGACCCCTATACCACCTAATAAAAATCAATAGCTTAAACTTTGAAAATAAAAATTTAAAAGGAGAATGTCAGCTAGCCTCCATCAAGGCCATTTGCACAAAGCTTTCTCTGTTCTTTGCTCACAGAGAAGGAGGGGGTGGGTCCCTACAGGGGTAGGAGGGTATTTTAAAAAAATTAATAGAGTTTAAAAAGTTGTGTCAATAATATCTAAAATTAATGAGAGGCAAAATAGAAATTCTAAATGCTATCAGCTGCCAAATAGAAGGGTTAATTGGATTTGTATTTGATGTCGCCATGTCCTGGGAGTCTTTGGAGTTTTCTGAGGAAGGCTGAATGATCCCTAAGCTACTCTGCCATGGATGTCACTCCCTCCTCAATCACCATCGACTTTTAGAGTCAGGGATGAGTGTTTTGTAATCACACTTAAATCAAGCCAGCAATTTTTGTCTCTAATTAGCATGGAGTCCTTACGCCAACTGAAAACAAATATTTGTGTTACAAATGAAACAGCACATTATATAAACCAGAGTCTAGCTCCTTATGGGCCTCACGGTGCAGCTGCTTCTTTGAATGGCACCTACCTGCTGTAGACATGCCAGCAAAGCCACTTGGGTGAGGCATCTCTATTGATAGGTGAGTCCAATAATTCTATGAGACATTAAAACAAGCTTATACTATTTCTTAAACATCCATTATAAATGTTGATTCCAAGAAGCAAAGAATCTGAATTTTTGGAATTTACATCTCTGGGTAATTTCATACATAGGTATTCTACGTCACTCTTTCTGGGGAGATGTGACCAAACTTCTACTTACACCAGATGAAAGACCAAACTGAAGAAAGATCAAAGAGCCGTTCCCACGAAAGTCCAACCTGATGAACCATTGAGCTTTCTTTGGGTTATCTACAGGACTATAAATGAGAGATTACTTGCAGGAGCAGAAATATTTATGGAGATTGTAACTTCATACAGCAGAAGGAAAATATAGAAAAATGACTAAAAAACAGAAAAGAAATCCTGAAAACTGAAAAAGGGCCTCTTAGCAACCCTTACAGCTTATATATGATTGGGGAAGAAGGGGTCTAGTATACTCTGCTCACTTTCTTGGACTTCCTGAAGCCTTCGGAGTTGTTTACTTCCTAAGCTAAAGAAGCTTCCCCACAGGCTGGAAGGCCTCACCTCCCATTAGAACACCCTGCTGTCTCATCTCATTTAAAATGTCCTATGACTGAATAGGTTCCTTACCAGATGGAACATTTTAATCTAGGGGGAAACTGCTATGCAACAATATGAAGGTCAGATCTTGGTACAATGGATGCATCACTAAACAGTCAATTGAAAGAGAGAGCGACAGTCAGGTCTTCAGAGAGCCACTACCATTGTAGATGTGAGTCACAGGGACCCTGACTCAAATGGGCCCACAGCAGACAAGTGTTCATTGTTCCATCTAGCAGGGACAACTTGGGTTGGTTCTAAGATTGGCTTGTTCAGGGGCTTAGTGAAATCATGGAAGTCCCAGATCCTGCCCAGTTTTACCTCTCTGTCACCCTCTGTGTGGCTTCCCATGGTTGTGACAACCAGATTTCCTGCACCAGAAAGAAGGAATGGTTTCTTCGTGCCTGTCTCTACTGACAGCATCACAATTCCACCCAGTGTCACATCCCACTCGCTGGCTCAAGATGAATGGAGATCTCCTTTAACGCTTGACCTGAAGTCAACCTTTCCAGAATACGGAGACAGTTTCTTTACAAGGAACGAAGGAAGAGAGTTATCGGGCATTCAGCACTGTGTCTCACTCATGCCATCTTATCCTGGTTCTTAAGATGCATTGTATAGTCCCTGAGCTCCAAGAGATTGTCTTACCAGCCATGGGTGTCTTCTCTCTAACCTACGCCCCATCAGATGCCCCCATTTCATGTCTCCAGAAGTCTTCTATTTAAAACTTGAGAGAATCCCTTTTCTGTGAACAAGGCTGGGAGATCAGAACACCATCATTCATTAATTCTTTTGTTATTATTCTTAAATTTTATTTGGAGGGGGGTTAAAAATAAAATACTTCCTTTTTAAAAAAAATGTACATATGCTTGAGTTTATATGCACCATATGTCTGCAGAAACCTTCAGAGGCCAGAAGATGGATGAGAATGCCAGGGACCTTGAGTTACAGGTGGTTGTGAACCATCATGTGGGTGCTGGGAAACAGAACTGGGCCCTCCGCAAGAGCTATAAGTGCTCTTTTTTTTTTTTTTTTTTTTGGTTTTTCGAGACAGGGTTTCTCTGTTTAACAGCTCTGGCTGTCCTGGACTTGCTTTGTAGACCAGGCTGGCCTCGAACTCGCAAAGATCCGCCTGCCTCTGCCTCCCAAGTGCTGGGATTAAAGGCGTGCGCCACCACCGCCCGGCTAACTATAAGTGCTCTTGACTGCTAAGCCATCTCTCCAGCCTACCCCCCTTCCCCTTTTAATAGAATCTCATGTAGCCCAAGCTGGGCTTGAAGTCTATGTAGCCAACCCTAGCCTTGAAGCCCTGATTTTCCTGCCTTTTTTTTTTTTTTTTTGTCTCAAGTGCTGGGGTGATAGGCCCCTGCCACCATGCTCAGAATAATACATATTTGCTAAGTATCTACAAACATCAACCTGGAAGGATGCTGAGGATATGAAGAAGTGGAACCACAGCGTCTGTCCTCAAGGAGTCTAATCAGAAAACAAGCATACAGGAAGCTGCCCCAGTGCTGAGGTCACTACTACCAACAGGGCTACAAGTAGAGAAAGGAAGAACTCCTGACTCAATTCAGGGCCCCTTTGGGGATAATGTGTGTGCGACAGAGACTGGAGACCAAGGCACATTTCTGATGTTTTCAAATCACTGACTTGGAAAAATAAACTTTGAGCCAGGGGTGGTGGCACATGCCTTCCCCCCCAGAGCAGAAGTCAGGCGGATCTCTGAGTTCAAGGCCAGCCCGGTCTACAGAGTGAGCCCAGAACAGCCAGGGTTATGTAGAGAAACCCTGCCTTGAGAAACTAAAGCAATTTGTAAAAAATAATAATCAATTTATAATTAAAGGTTGACATGAAACATTCCACAATAAAAAGAAAGCATTGGATGGAGTTTGTACTCTCCTGATTTTGAAAACACTTCTTCATAATGTCACTTAACTAATTTTATAAGAAGCATCTCTTTGGGGTGGGTTAGTTACAACACCAGATGTTAAAACATGATATTAAATATTCTACTTTCTTGGAATATTTCATTTGAGCTTTTTTTTAATTCTTTCTCTCTCTCTCTCTCTTTTTCCCCCATTCAAGATCTTGCTACGCAGTCCGTGCTGGCCTCACACTTGGGCCTGTTCTGCCTCCTGAATATTGGGATTACAGATTTAAACCACCACAACAGCTCTGTAAAGATCACTTTTACTTGTGTCAGGGCTGATGTGGAAGGTACCCTGTGATGCGGAGGTCCTTGTTGTGGAGAATCACCCTGAGTCTCTGGTGTCTTTCCTTCTGCCCTAAATGTTCATCCTCTCTCTGGTGACACAGAGCATATCCTCTTCCTCAGGGAGGTCCCTGATCACATGACGTTCCTATCTCAACAATGCAAATGATACCTCAGTTTGCAGTTTTGTCTTGTCTCTCTTCCAAGTGTTGAACTCAAGTTTCCATACTGCGAGTAGCTCTTTCCAGCTGGGTGTATTGCTGGAGACACTTAAAGACAATGTGTCCTTCTTCACCATTACCACTTTCCTCTTTTATTCCCAGTATTTATTCAAGTCCAATATGAAGAGGTAGGCAGATCTCTGCAAGTTCAAGGCCAACCTGGTCTACAAAGTGAGTCCAGGACAGCCAGGGCTAGAAAGAAACCTTGTCTCAAAAAAAAAAGAAAAGAAAAGAAACCCCACACACAAAAAAATCTTGCATTATGGCAGGTACTTATGAATGTCATCTCAGTGAAGCATTCTGATTACTTTTTAGGCAAAAAATAAACAAATAAATAAATATTGCCTGAGTGCTTGTCATAGGACTTAGCCTTGGTCAGAGTGCACAGAGAGCAAGTTGTCAAGTCTTCTGTCCTACAAAACATCCATTCAGGAGGTGAGGGTGGGTGCTGGGCAGGCACTCACGAGGATAGAAACCTATCTCTCTAACCTCTGAAATCTAGAATCCTAATTGTCCGGGTAATGGCAGAGTGACAATGATTTGCCTTAAAGAGAATTTGCTGGGTGTAGCTGCTCTCCCGGAGGGTTCAGTGTGGGAGAGAGCCTGTGTCCTCAAGTTCCTTGCTTTCTCTCCCTCTCTCCACTTTTGAGACCAAGCTTTCAATTGGTTGGCCTCAAACTCGTGGTCATCCTCTTGCCTCAGGCACCTTGGCTGGCTTATTTTCCTTCTTCCTCTTCCTCCTTTCTCTCCTCCTTCTTCCCCTCCTTTTACCCTCTCTGTGTTCTTCTTTTTGAGACAGACTCATTTTGAGAGTGCTCCTACACCCCCAGTTTATGCGGTGTCAGGGAATTAAGCCAGGGTCTCGTGCATGCTACGTAAACACCCTACTTTCTAAGCTATCTCCCTCCTTTTTTTTTTTTATACAAGAGAAAATTAAGGAACAGATGGTTGAGAAAAACTCACCCAGGGCAACACAGTTCATACTACATTTACTTCCATTAAAGCCAGGAATATAATATTGTTTCTAATTCTGTGTGGTGTCAAAATACAATATTTAAGTTTAAATAGAACTGGGCAAAATTAACAATCTGGAGAAATATCAACGGTGAAAAATATACCAAATCAGTATGAAGTAGCGTGCATTTCTTCGGTTGCCCCTGACTCACACATGGCTTGGCACAGCTATCTTTACTTAAGTCACTGCTAATTTTGTGAATCATGGATTTTGGTGTATTAATCTTGGTTATTAAAAATACTGTGTTAAAACGTTATTTTTCTTGGATCATGAGCTTTTGGAAACCTCCTTAAATTCTGTGCCTGAGGCAGGTGCCTCATTCTACTCCAAGCCAGGCTGTTCTGTCTTCACTGTTGCATTACCCATAAGCCTGCTACTGCTGGATTTTTATGTCCATGTCTTCCTTAGCCCTGCCTTTTCTGGTTAAACCATAAATGCCTTAAGGGCAAATGCCATTCATCGCAGGGCCCCTTGAGTTCTCAGATGCTTCTAGTACAATGATTGGTTGGCGCACGAAAGGTGTTTCATAAAGGCTAGCATCACATGAAACTTGGCTAGCTCACTGAACTTTACCAGCTACCTTTACCACAGGTCATAGGTTTTTCTTTATTCATGGAAAGTTCCCCTAATATATTTCAGTTTCATAAAAATAATTACCATAACACTCTGTGTCATTTAAAGATGAGAGTGAATGTGGCTGATTAAGGCACTGAGAAAATAAAGCACTTCCTTCAACCCAGTGTTTCCTTAGTAACAATTTAAACATTTTTCAGAAGACTATGGCCTTTGAAGAGAAAAACTCAAAAGTTTGTTTTTTAAGATTTATTTTTATTTTATATGTATTAGTGGTTTGTCTTCATGTATATCTTTGCACCACATGTGTGCCTGGTGCCTGAAGAGGCTAGAAGACTGTTGGAGCCCCTGGAATTAGAGTTACAGATGGTTGAGAGCAGCCATGTGGGTGTGTTGTGGAGTATTCACCAAAGAAGACTGCTTGGACTGGACGTGGGTTTAAACCAATAGAAATTCTGTATTAGCTGCCTAGTGACTACCCTGGGTGTTTCGGATCCTGGTGTAGTCCCAAGCCTTTCACAGGGTGAGCTTAAGCACAAAATCCATGTCCTGGGTTGACACACTTCAGTTAGCAAGAACAGTTAGTCAGAAGCAGAACTATAGAAGACAAAAGGCAAGATTAGTTCATTTAGAGACTTTCCCATAACTATGGACTTTGATGGACTAGGTCTTTGTTTTATTTTTGGCAGGTGGTGGTGTCTACGTGCTGAGTTTTACAGTCTGACTGGTACTTCCATCATGGAGTCAGTTGTGCTAAGGGCTGGGGCCCTGTTTCAGGTGCTGGAATCAAACCCAGGTCCTCTGGAAGAATAGCAAGGGCTCTTAATCACTGAGCCCTCAAACCAGAGTTTTGTAAGTGAACAGATGACCTGTAGTAGAGATATGGTAGAATGTTCATTGGTGTCATTACCAGCTCCTGGAGAACAGTAGGTAGTTCTGAAGCCCAACTGGAGTGAAATCCTCTTCACTTGTGGGTGTGTCCACTTCTTGTAGTAACTTCACTACCAGCTGGATGAATTTCTCTAGTACTCCTTCAGGGAATGGCAGTGGGAGCTGAGCAAAACTCTCTTCTGACACTGAGCTACTGGAAACATGTTTTTGAAAGAGAGAGGATTAGTGGTAAATGCAACAACTTCTTCAGGGCACATTATATAAACCCTTTGAGAGCTCTCCTCAGGGTGGGGATCTTGCAGACAAAATAAAGGAAACACATTGTACCAGGAGACATTCAGTCCTGGTGACTAGTTTCCTGTCAATTTCCCCATCATTCTTTCTCCTCTCCCTCCTTTTCTTCCTCCTCCTTCTCTTCCTCTCCCCTTCAGTCTCCTCCTCCCCCCTTCATCTTTCTTTTCTTCTTTCCTCTTTTTCTGGGGCAGGTTCTCACTCCGTAGCCCAAGCCGGCCTGGAACTTGATATCCCCCTGCCTAGGCATCCCAAGGGCTGGGATTAGAGGTGCATGTCAGCAATCCCAGGACAACAATCCACTTTTGAAGTGGACTGAACACTTGATGTCCCTTTAGTTTGTTAGACTGTATGTCAAGATCTGAGCCAGGCTTAGCCTCTCTTGGATTTCAGCATGCTGCTCTTAGTCATTTATTTACTTATTTTACAAAAGAGAATTCTTAGAGTCTGCTTGGAATTTGGGGTGTTATGGGTGCTTCTGGTTTATGCAGGGGGTAAAACACTGTACAAAGTACAGTACAAAGCATATGGTGTGACCACCACTGCCCGGCTGTTAAAATCTTTTTGGGGGAGTTCAAGACAGGGTTTCTCTGTGTACTGCTGGCTGTCATGGAACTCTCTCTGTAGACCTACAACCTCTCGAGGCTGGCCTCAAACTCGCACAGTTCTGCCTGCCTCTACCTCCCGAGCGCTGGGATTAAAGGCGTGCGCCACCAAGACTCGCCATAAAAAAATCTTAGAAAAAGAGAAAGTAAATGAGAAAAAGAAATAGAATCAGGGGAGATAATTTTCCCAGTGCAGCCAACTAGTTGCTCCAGGGGCAAATTCATGTTTATCGTACAGGCTACTGTGAACTAAGGCCAGGTGTAAAAGTAAGTGGTTAAAATACGCAAAGATTGCGGGGCGGTGGTGGCGCACGCCTTTAATCCCAGCACTCGGGAGGCAGAGGCAGGCGGATCACCGTGAGTTTGAGGCCAGCCTGGTCTACAAAGCGAGTCCAGGACAGCCAGACTGTTACACAGAGAAACCCTGTCTCAAAAAACCAAAAAAACAAAACAAAACAAACAAACAAACAAAACCGCAAAGATTGACCAAGTCCACTGAAGCTCCTGCTTTAACAAACTGAGCAAGTTGCTGGATTAGAGTGAGTGGTGAGATATTTTCTTCCCAGGCAAGAATAGGTGCAAAGTGAGGAAAGACATGGCAAGGAGGGTGAGGTGTCCATGCCATCTCTCTGAATTTTCAGGGAAATCAGTGATATTTTGTAAACAAGGCAGACAGAACTTCACAGAAGTGTGTCACACTCAGACGGGGACAAAACTATGCACAGTGATCAGCATTTGGATTTGTCTACTTCTAGGCCGGTGCTTCTTCATGCAGCAGAGGTGGGTTTGGGGACCTGAGGGTTTGTCCACACTCTGGCCAGTGCTGTGCACTACAACTGGGTCTCAGAAGGCTGAGAAATATGAGTTGAAATACACCTTCCTGCCTTGGATGAAGGCATCAATAGGCTCAGAGCCTGCTTGTAACCTCACACGTGGGAAGCAGGAGCAGGAGGATCAGGGTTCAAGGTCATGAGCTACACAGTGAGTTGGAAGCTATCCTGGGCTACTAGAGAGCACTTCTCAACATCCCTACCCATACCACACCCCACACACCCTAAAAATAGGAAAAGGGGCGGGGGGGGGGTAAGGTTAAAACAAGGATGGCTAGAGAGACATGGAAAGGCTATAGTTTTAAAGACATAAACTGAGAGTCCCATGGTGCTAGTGGCTGCAGACGAAGATAAGAGGAGGCATGCTGCTGCTTCAGGAAGCTGTGTCTTACATGCACATTGCTGCATTTTTCCAAGATCGGATAGTGATGGCCTTAAATGACAAATGCCCTTTCAGAGCCACACACTCATACACAGGAGAAGCCTACAAAGGACCCTTAAGTTATCCACCCTTCTTGCCTTTTCCTCATCCTGTCCCCGACTTTTCTCTCACTGGATCCAGCTCTACCGATACTTGCCTCGCTAAAAACAAGCCATTATTTTAGTGTCTATTTACAAAAGAAGCCTGTGTCAAGGGTAGCACCTACCTACAGAACAGTTTAAAAGGGCGGCTTTCCGCCTGGCGGGGTGTGTGGTGCTCTTAGATGCACCTCACTGTTCCAGTGGCAGCTCAGGGAAGCTGAGGTAGCTCGGGTCAAGTCAGCGCAGAACAAGCGGGTAAGCGGGAGTGCTCAGTGGCAATGGCCATGAAGAGGCAGAGTCCTCAGTATTCCTGTGATGCTGCTGATGTTGCGCCTTCGGAGGCTCAGAGAGTTTTCCCCTTGGCCTTCAGTCTTGTGATGTAGCAGTGGCTTGCGGTATTGGAGCATTATTCTATGTTGTAGTTGTTTCACACTTGGGGATTTTATTTTTCATTCATAAGCTTTCTTGTTGATGCTACAGTCTTTTTTGTTTTAGTTTGTGTTTGTTTGTTTTTTGAGACAGGGTTTCTATGTGTAGCCCTGGCTGTCCTGGAACTCACTCTGTTGACCAGGCTGGCCTCGAACTCACAGAGATGCGCCTGCCTCTGCTGGGATTAAAGGTGTGCGCCTCCACACCGAGCGAGCCTGATGCTACAGTCTTATTTCGGCCTTTCATCTCTAAACCCGGTGTGGTTAGTTGGGACATTGCTATACGTCTTCTCCACTGTACACACAAGAGGAGGGGGGAGGGCAAATAGCTAATGGGGACGGTGTGAGCACTCATTTGTCTCTGACGGCCACCCATTCAATCTTTGGCTCTACAGAAATGCTCACCTTCTTCATACAAAGCAAAGGTGACAAGAGCTTCCAAGGGGCTCGTGGTTACATGTTGAGAGTGGGGTCCAACCTTATGGCAATATTTGCTTCCTAGAGATACAAACTTACTGTAGGACTGAAAACTTTCTTTCTGTCTTCCATCTTGAAGCAGGGTTGAACTTTTTTTTAACTTTTTTTTCTCAATCACATTAACAGCAGGGGAGTGTTTTGCTTGCCTGACTGGTTCATACTATTCTATTCAGGTTTCAGTCAAGTTTCTACACCCTGCTGGGCGTGGGAGGTGTGACTCACTCAGAGAGACTATTGCTGACTGACTGGGGACTTCTCAGTTTGGCTCTGGCTGTTCCGCTCTTCCTTTGTTCTCTCTTGGATATTGACATGGCAGCTTGTTCCCAAGGAGAGCCAGTCGGATCAGTGTTCAAATATTACATTAATTCCTCTCTAAGTGGCCCAGCAAGTTTTTACTAGAAACTTAAAAAGGAGCCTGAGGAAAGAGAGAGGTGGTAGGAGAGAGGCTAAGCTGAAAGGACATAGGAAATTGAACAGAACATGAAAATATCTGGACGGAAATAACCACAAATTAAACTGTTTGTGCCACGAAGCCTTGTCTTCCCTGACTCTGTGACCTGTGACCTGTGACCTCTGACCTATCACAGGTCATCTAACTCAGTTGATCACATTTTGTACTCATACAGACCAAGGACTTGCAGACTGAGCACGAAGTTGGAGGCAGGAGTGGAAGTAGGGATGGGGAGTTGGGTGGGGTCTAAGGGAATACTGAGGGAAGAAGCCACACACTGGTGCGTTCCTGCATCTCCTGAGGCTCCTTTTGATTCTCAGGATCAATTACTGAGGTCTATTACCCTGGGGACGAATTCACCACATAGCACCACATTCTCCTGGCATTCCTCCTGCCTCAGCCACCCACACACTCGAATTACAAAGTGCTAGGATTACAGGTGTGAGCCACCACACCAGACTCTCCCACGGGCATTTATTTCTAGAGCTGGTAGCTTGTGATATTTGTTACTCAAAGCTTCCTGCCTTCTCCCCACTCATTCCCCATGTCTTCCTATTAATATTACTAGTCTGTCAAGAGTTATGCCTGAAGGTGCTTAAATTAGGCTTTTTGTGTACTTGGCTCCAAGCCTAACGTGACCTACAGGCCTGGCAGGGGAATTATCTAAAAAATTCTTTTCAGGGTCAGACGTCTTCACTGGTACATTCAAATCAACATTTAAAGAAGAATTAACACCACCACTTCTTCGTTTTGTTTTTTTTTTCAAAAAATTGAAGAAGGGATATTTCCTAATTCATTCTGTGAGCCCAGATTTAAATTGATCCAAAAGTCAGAAGAAGATACCACAAGAAAATCAAGCTACCAACCAGTCTGTGTTAGGAATACAGATGTGAAAGTCCTCAGCACAATTCTAGTAACTAAAATTCAGCATAGTGAAAGGGTTACACACTGTGATGGGGGAGAGTGGGGGAGTTATTCCCAAAAAATAAAGTTGGTTTTACATATGCAAATCAATCAATGTAAACTACCACCCTAATGAAAAGGAAGAAACGATCAGGTGACCATCTTAATTGATTCAGAAAATGAATTTGACCTAATTCAATATTCTTTCATACTATAAAACAGTAAACTAGCAACAGAAGGGAACTTCTTCAGTGTGATAAAGACAGTATGAAAAATCTTAGCAACATTACTTACAGGTGAGAGGCTGAAAGTATTTCTCCTTAATTCAGGAATAAGAGATACAGTTTTTTAGTGAATACTGAATATTTCACACTATAAAAATTCAGCATAATACCTGAAGTAGCTCAAGGGGCAATTAAGAGACATAAAAGATATAAATTGGAAAAACAAGAAATTAAATTATGTTTGCAGATGATGTGTTCCTACTTGTAGAAAATTTTAGCAATGCAGTGGTGGCACACACCTTTAATCTCAGCACTTAAGAGACAGGGTTTGAGACCAGGCTGGTCCACATAGTGAGTGCTAGAACAGCCAGGCCTTTATAGAGAAACCCTGTTTTGAAAAACCAAAAGCAATAAACAAAACTAAGCAAAACAAATCCCCGAAACTCTTTAAGGATTCCACACATTAAAAATTAAAACACAAAACAAAACAGGAAGCCCTGGTTTTATTCTCAATACCACAGAAAACTGGATATTGGTGGTGCACATCTGTAATTCCACCACATGGGAGGCAGAAGCAGGAGGATCATGAATTCAAAGCCATTCTTGATTACACAGTAAGTTTGAGGCTAGTTTGGGCTACTTGAGACCCATTCAAATATGCACATGTGTGCACACACACCTGTGTACACGCACACAGACACACATGAACATGCATGCATACATGCAGGTACATACGCAGACGTTCACAACATACCACTACCACCAACACCATCACCACCAACAAAAACCCAGCAAAGCTGAAACACGTATTCAACATATTTGCTTGAAAATTAAGAAAAGAATTCTACTTACAATAATATCACCAAGTGGAATATACCCCAGTCATTTTAGCCAATGTGATCTAAGACTCCTCCACTGAAAATGATAGATAGAGCATTGCTAGGAGACATTAACGACAACAGAAGCACAGGGAAAGGAACTCTCTGTTTGTGGATTGGAAAATTCAATATTGTTAGATGAAAATAGTACGGAAATTCATATACATACTTTACACAATCCTTATTAAATCTCAGTGGCATTATTCTGCACAGAGATAGAAAAAAACTAATTTAAAATTTATATAGAATCTAAAAAAAAAAAAACCCAAATAGCCAAAATAATCTTGAAAAACAACAAGATCTAAGAACTAACTATGTAGCCATGAGAACAACACCAAGAACAAAACCAGAAAGCGAGGATTGGCATGGACAGAATGAAATGTTTGCAGATTGTCAGTAAGAATGCAAAATGGTGCAGCTGTTTCAGAAATCAGTTGTGGTTTTACATGTAGAAAACAGTTCAGCAGTTTCTCTGAAAGACAAAATAAGATACTGTATTATCTAACAATTTTACTCCTAAGTATATGAAAAATTAAAAAGTAGGAACTCAAATGAGACTGTGCAACAGTGCTCACAACAACATGATTAAGAAGAGTCAGAAGTCAGAAACAGCCTGCCTGCCCACCAACGATTTGAAAGATTAGCACGGGAATATACGGGAATAGTGGTCAGTTGTAAAAAGGAAAAAAATTCTGATACATGCTAAGACAATGTTGATAGCGTTACTCTGAGTGAAACAAAAAGACAACAAAGATGTATAAGGCAAGATGTCCTGTCTACAGGGTCCTTTCCTGGTTATGTTTGTTTGTTTTGTCACTTGATAAAAGCTAGAGTCGTCTGGGAAGACAGAATCTCAGTTGAGAAAACTACTCCATCAGATTGGCCTCTAGGCAAGTTTGTGGGGCATTTTCTTGATTAATGATTGATTTGGGAGGGCCCAGCCCACTGTGGGCAGTGGCACCCTTGGGCACATAGTTCTGTAAAGCAAGCTGAGTAAGCCCCGAGAGGCAGTCAGTAAGCAGCATTCCTCCTTGGCCTCTGCTTCAGCTTCTGTCTCCAGGTTCCTGCCTTGATTCCACTTCATAACAGACTATGATCCAATGAATAAACCAAATAAACCCATTCCTCCTCAAGGTGTTTTTGGTCATGGTGTTTTATTTCAGGAATAGGAAGTAGGCTAGGACAAGAGAAGTCAAAGGGGCTGGGGGATGGGAACTTGGCAGTTATGAGTTTGTAATACAGTGTTTCTGTCTGAGGTGATTAAAAAGTTCTGAACACGGGTTATGGTAATAACTATACAACATTGTGAACATGCTCAATTGAAATGTATGCTTAAAGTTATTATAGTAAAGACTGGGAAAAAATTACAGTGGTAAATTTCATCCTCTATATTTTACCACAGAAACTCTGTTTTAAAAATGCAGAGTCCAGGGCCCCATCCCATCCTTAGAAGAGCTGAGAGGCTGATGAGGTAAGTGTGAGGTGGGAGCCTGAGGGAGGACAATGAAGAAGGACTAACAGGCAAAAGTCGGGTAAGAACAGAAACTAGTCTAAACTTCTGCGGAACATCAAGGACGTCTACAGGGAGTTGGGATGTCTTCACATTCCAAAGGTGGACAGCTGGAAGGTGTACCCCCTCTTGTGGGAGTGATGGCCTGCTCCACCCGTGGGCAGATTAGTTAATTATTGAGAAGTGCTTCAGAAACACACCCAGGAGCTTATTCACTGGCTGCGTAGGAGCTGGCATTTTTGAGGAGAGACAGAACTCCTCAAGGAAGCTGCAGGACAAACTGCCATCCAGCAGGTCAAGCTTGCTGGATTGGATTCAGACTCTTGCAGAGAATTCCTGTGTTGTACATCTTAAGAGATAAGTTAAATACATTTTGTGGTCCAGCTTGTGAGGTCTTTTTGTTTATTTAATAAGTTTAAAACTTTGAGACAAAGCCTCACATAGCCCAGGTTGGCTGTCAAACTAGCTGTGTAGTCAAAGATGGCCTTGAACTCCTGATCTTCTGCCTCCACATCTCAAAATGTTGGAAGACAGGCACACACCACCAAGCCTAATTTTATTACATTGATTTGTATGTATGTGCTTAGGTCCTATAGCACTCTTGTGGAGGTCAGAGGACTTGTGGGAATTGGTTCTCCTCTCCACAATGTAGGTCATGAATACTGTTTGTTAGACTTGGAGGAAAAGTCATTTAACTGCTGAGTCATCTTGCCAACCCACTGTGCTATTTATGTGGTGCCAGGGATCGAACCCAAGGCTTCATTCTAGGCAAGCACATGGCAACTTGTTTGTTAACGACTCAGTGGGAGGTCTTAGATAAGTGAATTGTAAGACCTTTGATAAATAAGCCACAGTAAATTTCATGTTTAATGTCTTGTGTTAATTTCTTTTTTTATTTTTATTTTTAGGTTTTTCGAGACAGGGTTTCTCTGTGTATCCTTGACTGTCCTGGACTCACTCTGTAGACCAAGCTGGACTTGAACTCACAGAGATCCGACATCTGCCTCCGGAGAGTGCTGGGATTAAAGGTATGTGCCACCACACCCAGCCATTACAGACAGTTATGAACTGTTATGTGGCCACTGGGATTTGAACCCAGGTCCTTTAGAAGATCAGCTGTTAACCGCTGAGTCATTTCTCTTGCCCTTCTTTTAATGTTTACATTCAAATAATTTATATATAAACAAGATCATAGACTGTACTCTGTTCTTGGATGGATTTTTTTTTTAACTTTTTGTTCCCTGGAGTTCATTCTGCATTGGTAGATAGGGTTTTCCTTACTTCCTCCAACAGACACATTGCTTCTAGGTTGTATGGCTGTTGCATAGTTTTACTACCCCCTACTCTAGCAAACAGCACATGTGGTCTTCTGTTTCCCGCCATGAGGAACAATGATGCAATAAACATTCTTGTTGAAAATTTCTGTGCATAAGACTGAGTGTTTCTGAGGGCCGTATTCTTAGGAGTGTACTTTTTGACTCATAGGTCATGCACATTTAAGTTTTGATCAGTAACACCAAGTTTCTTCCTGAAAAATGTCCTATTTTATACACTTATCATACACTTGTCAATACTAAATACTATCATTTTTTAAAAGATTGTTTATTTTTATTATATGTATGGGTGTTTGCCTGTATGTATGTATGTGTACCATGTGCAATCGTGCCCATAGTAGCCAGAAGAGGGCTCCAGATCTCCTGGAACTGGACTAATAGATGACTGTGAGCTGTGACCCATTCTGTGGGAGCTGGAGAACAAACCCAGGTCCTCTGGAGAGCAGCCGCTGCTCTTCACGGCAGAGTTGATGCTCTGATCTGTAAAGGTTATATACTGCCAACATCACGTGCAGCAACAGCCAGTATCATTTTACACGTTGTTGCCTCGATGTACTGCCAGTTGGGCTCTTCATCCTAGCATACTATTATTGACCATTTGCATTTTTTGGTCACATTGTTCTTGAGTTATACACAAAAAGCATACAAAATATAGTGTACCGCTCAATTAACACAGGATGAACTCTTCCTCACAAGCAGGTGAAGGTACAGAATATTACCAGATGTTCCACCGTGTGGAAAATGGCCACTGTCCTGACATCTAACCCCTAGAGGTTAGTAGTGTCCACTCTCCCCTTGATATAATTGGAGAAGTATCCTTCACTCAACAGCACATTTGAGCTACTCGTGTACTTGTGTGAAGCCGTGAGATATTTATTTACATTGCTTCTTATATCCCATTATGTGAGTACACCTCCACATCTATTTACTGATAGGCACTTGGGTGGTTTCTGGCTTTTCGCTATGAGCATTCTCACGTATGTCACTTTGTGTACATGTGCACACGCTTCTGTTTTTGTATGTATGTAAGGAATGAAACTCCAGAATGAGGAGTGAGGCTCTAATCAACTTGGTCAGTCACCAGTGAGTTCCCATGACTGCTTGTTCATTTGCTTGTGCCTTGCTATTGATTTGCATGTGTTCTGTTTGTTCCAAATTTTAATTCTGTGGTATTTCTGTTGTAAATTATTTCTCCTAGTCTTTGTTTATAGTGCCTTTTATTTCACCAAGTTCAACACTTTCACATAGCTACATCTGTAATCGTTTTTCTTTATGTTTTCTGCACTTTATGTCTTGCTCAGAAAGCTCTTCTCTGTCTCAAATTATAATTCTCTTTTGTTTCCTTCAAAGAGTCGTTTTATTTTGATTTTCACATTAGGCTTTCTAATCAGTCTAGATTTTCTTTTTGAGGGTGAGAAGTGAGACTAATTAATTATCTAGCACTCAGGGGATGAAAAAAATTAAACCATTTACTGCTGAGACCTTTTAATATCTATTTTTAACATCTCAAAATAGAGGATAACATCAAAGAGATAAGAAACTAAAAAAAATTTTAAAACTCATTTTCCCCTACTCCAGAAGTCTCTCTAAAGGGATGCTTGCTATGCTCTCAGTGAGGCAAGAGTTAGATGGCAGTGGCTGCACCTGCTGTGTTTGAGAGGCTCAGCCACTGCCCAATCTGCCCTTAGAGAGCAGGATGTGACCTTATGAGTCTGTGCGGCTAGCAGAAGAGAGGCGCCATGGGACCTCCAGGTAGCCTGGGTACACAGGGGAAAGGAAGCCCCACTCCTTCCCAAGGCCCCACTTCCCCTTAGTCTAAGCAGAGATCTGAGACTATGTATGTACTCTACTCCCATCTCAGGAGAGAAAACTAGCTTGAATCTACAAACCCTTTGGCTGGCTTCCTGTAATGACTTCCTCAGGCCAAACTGGCCAGAGGAAACCATTTTCTTGCCTGGCTGAGGGATTGGTGCGGAGACCACAAGAGGAAGAAGAAATGTGTTTGAAGCTGCTCCGTTCTCCCTTTAATCTGAGATGCATCACACATGGCAGGCCTGTGCTGGCTGTGCTCAGTTGCAGAGTTGCATGGCTGTGTGCAGACTCTCTGGGTGCCCAGTGTGCGGTGCTCACATCCTGCCCCCCCCCCTTCTCTGCACTCTTGTGGTGAATGAAGACTGATGTTTCCTTAGTTAACAGGTTGTGGGATGGGAGTCTGGGTAGGGTGAGGAGTGGAAACATCCCCCTTCTCTTGACAGAGAGCTTGGTGGAGGTTGTGGAGCTGACAATGCAGCTGGCTGAGCTGCTGTTCTGGAAGATTGCTCTGTTGGCTGAGCTCCAGCAGGGTAATCCAAGTGGCCTGAAATGGCAAGTTTTGCTGTTTGCCTTTGTAGTTTCACATTTTAAGGATTTGCTGGCACATGCTCTGGAAGCAATGGGATCCTCTACTTTTGCTCCTCATGGTACCCATGGTGTGTGAGTGTGTGTGTGTGTGGTGTGTGTGTGTGTGTGTGTGTGTGTGTGTGTGTGTGCTGTACATGTGTGATCACAGGATTTTCTGTGCAGGCATGTTTTATGGCTGGATCATTTATGCCCATAGAAAGGCTGTGATTTTATAAAGATCACAGTGTGTAGCAGATTTCCTTTGATTTTAAGAATCACACTTGTGGATTTGTGTCTTTGTGCAGAAAGGTGATGCAACCCTGTAAGGAAGCTCAACTGTTCCCCTACAGCCAGTCATCTGGGCCTTCTTCAGGACTCTGCTTCAGCGACAGCACAGGGAAGTTGGCGAGGGAGAAACCATCGGGCCATTTTTCAGAGGAACAGGTGTATTTTTCCACACATTTTGGTGGGGGAAATGAAGTCTTGGAGTTTTGAGGAAGTTGAGCGTGAAGTCAGCAGAGACGTTTATAACTGTGTGATGTAGATCGAAAACCCAGGCTTTCATTCTACTATCATCCCGGAACCAGTTCACAGAAGAGGAAGGGCGTATCTCGCCTTGTTGAAGATCTACTGCACTAAGAATTTAACTAGTGGTTTAAATTTCGGGTAATCTGTATGAGGGCTCTGTGGTGTTAGAAGAGTGACCGCATGTTCCTCCTCCAGCCTGCTTTGTGGATAATACGACTCACTTCCAGTCAGCTGAACAATTGACATTCAGTTTTTTTGGCCAACTTTCCCATGATCCACAATGTGAGCAGTCGTGTATGTGTGTGTGTGTGTGTGTGTGTGTGTGTGTGTGTATTGGGAGGCTGAATTATCGTTAAGCTCAAATTAGGATGGAGGACTCTAGCAAGCATCAATGACACAGGATTAAGAATCCTGGTTCTCGCCGGGCAGAGGTGGTGCACGCCTTTAATCCCAGCACTTGGGAGGCAGAGGCAGGCGGATCTTTGCGAGTTCGAGGCCAGCCTGGTCTACAAAGTGAGTCCAGGACAGCCAGGGCTACACAGAGAAACCCTGTCTCGAAAAACCAAAAAAAAAAGAATCCTGGTTCTCTACCATATTTAATGATGTCTTCTGTCACTAGCTTCCATCTTTTCAGCACTTGAGTTCTGATTTTTTTTTTCCTCCTTCAGGCTCTTTTTGTTATGGGAAATGAATGTGTTTGGGGACAAACATGTCAGAATTGTGAGGGAGAAACTTGGCAGGCAGATAAACTATGTGATAATGCTTGACAAGGTTTGAGAAACAACACACCTCAAGTTTTTCTCAGACAGCTCTCAACTTCTGGTTCAGAAACATGACTCAGAAGCCACACAAGGGGAAGCACCCTGCTGCTCAGGGAGGGCCCTCTCGGTTAGTCTTTACTAAGGAGCCAGCAGTGGCCATTTCCATACAGATGTAACATCTGAGGAAAAGCCAGTCTAGCCTTGCTTCACCAGGCAAGGCAGGGACTGGAAGAGAGAAGAGTTGGGGGAAATGTCTCAAAGGCAAATACTCATAATGATGGGGCAACGAGAAAGTACAAGTGTCGGAAAACAGGCGTGCATTGGCATAAACATTGAGTTTTTTTTTTTCCTGGGGTTTGCTTAACCCCAGCCTTTGAAAGTTTGCCTTTTACGAGAATAAACATGGTTTAATAGTGAGCAAATATTAGTTCACATAATTAGAACCTGTTGAGTTGAACAGGAAACACTCAAGGGAAGTCTGCAGGTGCTTGCAAGCAAGGCTGAAATGAGGATCTTGGTATGTTGATTCCCTCCCTCTCTTTTGCCTGAGGGGGTGTCCTTGAATGGAGTCACCATGGACAGAAGAGGAAACAGACCACTTGTAAAAAGCATGAACAGCACAGGAAGGCTCTGAACTTATTAATAAGGCTCTAGCCCAGGGGCAGGTGTAAAAGGTGTCCTCGGATTTTCATTTCTGTTTGTTGAAGGGGTGTGGACATCTTATACCCCACCCGGGCTCTTTCAGAATATGAAATCTGTAAGTTTCCTCCACCTTAGGGTTTGAGCCTATTATCAGCACCACTTCAGGCTTCACAGGCTAAAGAGTTAAACTGTGACTTAAGAAGAAAAGTAGGAGGAAGAGGAAGAAGGGGAAGAAGAAAGTCAGTCTGGCTTCTCAAATCCAGTTTCTCTCTGCAAACAGTTTTCTTTCTGGAGGAAGCCATGTGCGTTCCTGTCCTTTCGCCATCTTTTGCTTTCCTTACATTCCTAGGCCTGGTCACATTAGGACAGAGTTGACACATTAGGACAGCCTTCATCTGCAGGCTGCAGGTGTTGTATGAGAGGCAGGCCCAACTCTGACTGTGTCAGATCCTTTCTGAACCGAGTGGAGACAAATCAATAAATGGCTGTGTGATTCCCACCGTGCATAGGAAGATGTGATGCCCACTAAGAGAAACAAACAGAGCACTGATGGAAATGGATCTTCTTAGGGAGATTTATCCATGCTGTCTGAAATGAGCCTGAAACATGAGTTGAATACTGACATTAGGAAAAGGGTACCACTAGTATTTCTATATCGTGTGTGTGTGTGTGTGTGTGTGTGTGTGTGTGTGTGTGTGTGTGTGTGT
>CAJQZJ010001333.1:966976-979069 GCA_907164525.1 Lophiomys imhausi
TGTGTGTGTGTGTGTGTGTGTGTGTGTGTGTGTGTGTGTGTGTGTGTATAAGAAGGAGAGAGACACAGAGAGAGAGAGAGACGGGAAAAGGCTCATTAGAGAAGAGCGCCTTTGAAAACGTAATTTTCCTTGCCAAGAGCTAATGGGCCGTCTGCAATGTGCATGAAATTACACTCTGAGCAGCTGAGAGCAGCCAAAGTGAGGCCTCTGCAGAGTGAATTTGGCATCCATCTATCATCTCCATGTGAGACAATCTGGAGGCTCTTGCGCTACTCTCTGCTGTAACCAAGAAAACAAACAAAAGCCCTGAGAAGCCTCATTGAGCAACAGTCGGTCACCGGGAACCAAGATAGCATTCCTTACGTTTTGTCCACGTGTTTCTGAAGCCCAGGTGCTGATAGTGAGACGTGATTCTCCACCCTCCGCTGCTGGATTAAAACGTAACCCAGTAAGCACAGAGGTTGTGTCATGAAAACCTGCACACAGACCTCCCCATCTCCTGATGATTAAGAACTTGAACAGAATAAAGGACTATTTTCTTATCTTTGTCTTGCGTTTGTAGAGGTGTTTTTATGATATGGAAATATAGAAGACAGCACAGTTGGAGAAATCCTTCATTCGTCCCTATAGCCAACCTTTATGGAGTTCTGGCCACTAACCAGGTAGGCGCGGTTTATTCTCTAGGACTTTCCAAATAAGATTTGCCAGGACTTTCCAAATAAGATTTGCCTGAGCAGTCACCGCCCCTCCCCCAGGAGGTGAATGTGACAACTGAATCAGAGAAGTAACTTATACAATATAACACAGCTGGTTACAGAGGACCACACTCTATGTAAAAATGACATATGGGGGTCCCTCTAGTTCAAGAGTCCTTGAGAAAATGCTAAAGCATAAAGGAGAGAGAAAATTAGGCTGTGGCAAAACTTTGGCGAAAGGCAAGGCTCCTAAGGCAAGGGCGCATCTCTAAGGATAGTGAGCACTCTCTCTCTCTTGTCAGAGGTGTGTGGACAGGCTCCGCAGCCTCTGAGGTCTATCCTGGGGTTCTTTGCTCCCAAATCACCTGTCTCCTACCCACCAGGGTCAGCTGCAGTCAAGGAGAGAATCCCATGATTCAGGCTGGTCTTCTCTCTTGGTAACAAGGCAGAAGAGGGAACCATTTCTAGATAAGTTCTCTTTCAAATGGCCTTTCTGAGGTGAATAATGTCTGACTGGGTGTCTGTGCATCTCAGCAAATCCTCTCAGGCTTCAAAAGGACTCTTTCCCTGATATGCAGCCAGTTCCCCAGTGTCCTTGCATCCTGGCCCTAGGGGGGCCAGAGTCAATCTCAGCATTCCTTTTCTGCAAGGCTCCTGTTGTCCTAACAGTGGTGATGTCTGGATACATATCATATTATCAGCAAAATGCACCCCTAGTTCACGCTTCTTGCTTTTCTCCAGGGAATGGAGTTCTGCTTAATCCAGACAATGTGTTTGGAATCTTCACCTGCCCTTCATACTGTAACGGCTCCATCCTTCTCATCATTTATCCTTTGGTTATTAAAACCAAGACAAGGACCTGTGACCCCCACTCCCCACAAGGGAATGGTATCAGCTCAGGACTCCCTAGATTAAATTCTCAGCACAAAGATTTATTTGGCCTAGAGGTGTAGAGAGCTGCGATGTGCCGCGCCCTAAAGATGGCGCCGGCTTCCGCCTTCCACCAGCCCGACGGTGAGCGCTCTCGATGATAAGTCCATATTTGGCTAAGACCGCTGATCTGGCTTGCTTCCGCATACGTGGGCCTCTAAGATAGCACCACTTGGCTTTACTTGATTGGCTGTTCATTTAGTATTTAGCCTATGGGTTGGGTCTGCCTGGGCATTCGGAAGACTGTTTTCAAGGGACCTGAATAAACTGCTGGAGAAGAGCTTTTGTGAGTTGCGTCATCCTTGCTGGTCGAGGGGGACGCGACAAGTGGTGGCCTGTATGGGGAACCCAAAAAAGACTCAGAACTCCTGCAGTCAGGGGCAGCGCTGGTAAGTTCCTAGGATAAATTAGGACAATAAAGTTTCACGAAGATAGCGAACATACGGTAAAGATTCGCGGAGATAGTGAACATACGGTAAAGTTTCGCGGAGATAGCAAACAAAAAGTAAAGTTTCGCGGGGAAGCTGCGAACCGAAAGTAAATTTTTAAACATGGGATTGTCTGAGTCACATCCAATTTTTCTGGCTCTTCAGGAGCTACTTTTAGCTAGGAATTTGAAGATTAAGAAGTCTACCCTAGAAAGATTTTTGAATGAATGCGATTCCGTGGCTCCGTGGTTTGCGGTGTCCAGGAATCTTGCGGTATCCTGCTGGGACAAATTAGGCAGGGACTTGGATTTTGCTTGGGAGCAAGGTACTCTGAAGCATGGAGTAAGACCGATTTGGAAAATGGTGAGGAGTTGTTTAGAAGATCAGAGATGTTGTAATGCAATCAAAGAGGGAGAATCAGCCTTGGAACTGCTGCAAGGGGAAAGATCTGAGTAGGTAGACAGTGAAAAGGAAAGTAACAAAGGCGAAAGATTTGAGCAGGCAGACAGTGAAAAGGGAGGCAAAAAGAAAGTTCCTCTCTATCCCGATCTTAGAGATTTTAGAGATTTTAGAGATTTGGAGGACTCAGAGAGCACGGATTCTGAAGGAGAGCTACACGCTCTAATAGAACAGTTGGAGAGGACTGTTATTAGAAAAAAGGAAAAGAAAAGGGTAAAAGAGAAGGACACGTCGGCGGCAGTCGGTGTGGGTGAAGCCGTTGCTGCAGCGCCTTCAGCCACGCTGGCGGCGGCTGGTGTAAGTAAAGCTGTTGCCGCGGCACCTTCAACTCCTCCTCCATATCCAGAAGCCACTCAGATAGATCAGCCTGTTCAGTCCCTGAAAGTAGGGAGATCTTTCTGCCCAGGGATGTGGACACAAGTAAGAACAGAATTACAGTTTGCCTATCCGGTATACCAAGATCCACAAGGGAACAGGTACGAGGAACCGCTTGATTTTAAGGTGGTTAAATCTCTTGCAGAGTCGGTTCGTACCTATGGTACTACTGCTTCTTTTACAATGGCTCAAGTGGAAGCATTAAGCAGACATTGTATGACTCCAAGTGATTGGAGTGGCCTGGTCCGCGCCTGCTTAAGTCCAGGGCAATACTTAGACTGGAAAGCTTTCTTGATTGAGTATGCCACTGAGCAAGCAGCCATTAATCAGAGAGATGGAAATCCAGCCTGGGATAGAGATATGCTGCTTGGGCAGGGGAGATTTGCCAACCAGCAGATAGGATATCCTATTCAGATTTATGAGCAAATAAACAAGATAGCTATCAAGGCTTGGAGATCTCTTCCTAATAAAAGGGAGGTGAGTGGGAACTTAACTAAGATTCTACAGGGCCCCATGGAGCCCTTTTCAGATTTTGTAGCACGAATGGTGGAAGCAGCAGGGAAGATTTTTGGTGACCCGGATGCTGCTTTGCCACTAATAAAACAGTTGGTCTATGAGCAATGTACCAAAGAATGTAGAGCCGCTATCACCCCTTATAAGAACAAAGGCCTAGAAGCCTGGATGAAAGTGTGTAGAGAGCTTGGAGGGCCGTTAACTAATGCTGGTCTTGCTGCTGCAGTAATACAGTTGGCCAGAAAAGGTGGAGGAAGTTCAGGAGTTTGTTTTAAGTGTGACAAGATGGGACACTTTAAAAGACAGTGCCCCAGGGGAAGGAGTACAGAAAGTACAGGAAGTGTACAACGCCCCAGGCGGCCGGGGTTATGCCCAAAATGTAAAAAAGGGAACCATTGGGCTAATGAATGCCGTTCAGTGATAGACATCCATGGCCAGCCTTTAACTCAAGGTTATGGTGGCGCTCGTCCAAAAAAACGGACAGCGGGGCCCACGACCTCAGGGCCCACAAATATATGGGGCAGTAGAGAATCAGGACAAAGAACAGAATCAAGAGAGATGGCCAACCCTCCGCCATCCGAGAGACCGCGGAGAGCCACTGCAGGCTCAGCAGGATTGGACCTCTGCTCCACCACCAGACTCGTATTAACGCCCCAAATGGGGGTCCAGTTAATTGAAACAGATTTTAAAGGACCCCTTGAACCTGGTACAGTTGGTTTGTTGTTAGGGAGGTCATCATCAGCCTTGAGAGGACTTATTGTCCATCCTGGAGTTATAGATCCAGATTATACAGGAGTGGTTAAGATCATGGTAGCCTCCCCCCGTGGTATAACAGCTATCTCTCCTGGAGATAGAATTGCTCAATTGATAATGTTGCCGAGCTTACATGACCGCTATGCAGCAAAGGATAGAGAGAGAGGAAAAGATGGTTTTGGGTCCACGGGCACGGATTTGACTTTTCTCTCCCTGGATTTGGACCAACGCCCCGTCTTGGAGTTAAAAGTTGATGGTAAAAAGATCCTGGGCCTTTTGGATACTGGGGCTGATAGGAGTATCATAGCAAAGAAAGACTGGCCTTCAGGTTGGCCCGTACAAGCCTCTTCTCAAACACTTCAAGGCCTGGGTTATGCTAAGACTCCAGATATGAGTGCAAGATTATTAAAGTGGCAGGACCAAGAAAACCACTCAGGAGAAATGCAACCATATGTACTTGAGCTCCCTATCTCCCTTTGGGGAAGAGACCTTTTAAAGGATATGGGATTTAAATTGAGTAATGACTATTCTGATTCAGCCCAACGTATGATGCAAGATATGGGATATGCTCCAGGCTTTGGAATAGGAAAATATTTGCAGGGACGAAAAAGTCCCATATCTATGCAGCAAAGACAAAAGAGACAGGGCCTGGGTTTTTCCTAGGGGCCACTGAGGAGGGCATTCCCATAACTTGGAAGACAGAGGATCCAGTATGGGTTCCTCAGTGGCCACTTTCCTCTGTAAAATTGAATGCAGCCAAAGATTTGGTGGATGAACAGATGTCTTTAAAGCATATAAAACCATCTGTATCTCCCTGGAATACACCTATCTTTGTCATTAAAAAGAAATCTGGAAAATGGAGATTATTGCATGACCTGCGTGCCATAAACCAACAAATGCAGATCATGGGCCCAGTGCAACGCGGCTTACCGCTTTTATCATCTTTGCCAGCCTCATGGCCCATTATAGTTATAGATATAAGAGATTGTTTTTTCTCCATCCCTTTGTGTGCCAAAGATAGTGAGAGATTTGCATTTACTGTTCCATCCTGTAACCATGAGGAACCTGATCAGCGGTTTGAATGGGTAGTATTACCCCAGGGCATGGCAAACAGCCCCACTATGTGCCAACTGTATGTGGGGGAAGCAATTGCTCCCTTGAGAAAGAATTTTCCAGATTTGAGATGTGTTCATTATATGGATGATATCTTACTGACAGCTAAGAGTGAACAAATGTTAGATCGGGCCCATGAAAAATTAGTTCAATTATTAAAAAAAAAAAGGTTGTTTATTGCTCCTGATAAGGTTCAAAAGAAAAATGTGGTTGATTATTTAGGAACAAAGGTTGGACCTGGAAAGATAATACCTCAAAAGATTGAGATAAGAAAAGATAATTTAAAGACTTTAAATGATTTTCAAAGGTTGTTAGGAGATATCAATTGGGTAAGAGGCTATTTGAAGCTACCAAATTATGAAATAAGACCCCTATATGATATTTTGAAAGGTGACTCAGCACTTAATTCTCCTAGGCAATTAACAGAAGCAAGAAAAGCTTTATGTAAAGTGGAAGAAAGGTTACAGAGTGCCTTCCTAAAGAGATGGCAGGAAGGACAGCCCATTGCATTGTGCATATTTGCCACCTATGGTCAACCTACAGGATTGTTATGGCAGGACGGACCATTATTATGGACCTATTCAAAGATTTCTCCAAAAAAATCCATAGAACATTATCCCACTGCAGTTGCTGCTTTAGCCTTGAATGGTATCCAACAATGCTTGCAGTCTTTTGGAGTTGCTCCTGCCAGTATAATAGTGCCCTATTCCAGTTATCAAATTAAGATTTTGTGTGGCACTGTAGATGACTGGGCAATATTGCAATGTAGCTTTGAAGGAGTGATTGATAACCATTATCCTAAGCATCCATTGCTATCATTTTTTAAGGAGCACCCAGTGATATTCCCTAAGGTTACTTCAGCAGTACCACTTCAAGGGTCACCAAATGTGTTTACTGATGGCTCAAAGACAGGCTGTGGAGCCTATTTGATAGAAAGACAAGAGCCCGTGTTATGTCAATTTCAACCGGGCTCCCCCCCAAATAGTAGAGTTGAAAATAGTAATTGAGGTGTTTAAAAGATGTCAATTTGCATTCAATTTGATTTCAGATTCAGTTTATGTGGTCAACGCAGTGAAAGTATTAGAATTAGCAGGTCCTATTAAGAATAGTAGTACTGTATGTGCCTTATTACAAGAGTTACAAGTTTTAATCTGGCAAAGAAAAAGGTGTTTTTATATTCAACATATCAGAGCACATACAGGATTACCTGGACCATTAAGTGAGGGTAATGATAAAGTTGATCAATGGACCAGGATGGAATGCATTTTTTGGAGCTCATTCCTGGACCAAGCCAGACAGTTTCACCAATTATTTCATGTAAATGCAAAAACTCTACAGCAGAAATTCCATTTGTCTAGAGCAGATGCTAGACAAGTAGTTTTGGACTGTCCTCAGTGTGTGATTCATCATCATCCTCCCAGTGTGGGAGTGAACCCCAGAGGGTTGATGCCACTCAAAATCTGGCAAATGGATGTTACCCACATTTCAGAATTTGGAACCTTAAAATATATTCATGTATCTGTGGATACCTGCTCAGGTATCATACATGCTACACCTATGAGTGGAGAAAAGGCTCGCAATGTCATAGAACATTGCTTAGAAGCCTGGGCTGCATGGGGAAAACCACAGCAGCTGAAAACGGATAATGGACCAGCCTATACGGCACAGTCCTTTGTCTCCTTCTGTAATCAGACGGAGGTACAGCTTAATCACGGATTACTATAATACAATCCTCAAAGACAAGGAATTGTGGAGCGTGCTCATCGCACCTTGAAAGAATGCTTGAAAAAACAGAAAGTGGGAATAGGCCAAGGCCGTACCCCCAAGGAGAGAATGTCTTTAGCCTTATTTACTTTAAACTTTTTCAATTTGGATGCTCAAGGCCGCTCAGCAGCGGACAGACATCAGGATTCCCATGGTTCACCTAAAAGCATGGTGAAGTGGAAGGACATTTTGACAGGCTCTTGGCGGGGGCCTGACCCCGTGCTAACATGGGCGAGAGGGTCTGTTTGTGTTTTTCCTCAGGATCAACAAGATCCAGTGTGGGTGCCTGAACGCCTTGTGAGGAAGATTCGTCATGAAAACCTTCCTAAGGATCCTGGTGTTAGTAGCAGTAAGTATGTCAGGAATGACCGAGCCGAGATGGGGGATCCTGTCGATATTCCCAAAGCCGATGCCGGTCAGACATGATGCAACTGTGTTTCCACGCTTATTTAGCAGTAATAGAAGCCTAGGCTTACCCTACCTTCCCTTTGATGATCAGAAAAGCCCTATAGAGGGTAATAGAAATGTCAGCTTGAAGGGTAGTCTGTGATTTTTAATGAGCTTCAATAGGTCAGATGATACAAAATGCATTAAATTGTCTCAGCAGTCAGCAGATTTTTTACCACAACTGAGGTTTGGGGGTAGGAGTGGTGGTTTGTTTTCAGGCAATGGTTCTCGCCTTGAAGGATGGTGGCCCACACGAGTCTCTGACCGGGACCTCCCCAGACAGCCACGCTGGGCACCTTTTTGTAGAGGATCCACAGGAGAGGAAGGACCTTTTCCCTGGACTGGATGTCAGGAGCGCAGAGCAGTTTGGGTTCAACAAGATTATTTTTCCTTTAGCCCCATGATTAGTAATATAGTGAATAAATCTTGTACAGGAATGCTTGATATATCTACTAGGGATCCTCAGCAGACTGCCACCAATCCTTTTGATTTGTGGCTTTTGTGTGGAGTAAATGGAAGTTGTATGGACTTGGGACCTGTCATTATGCTTGGGGGGGGGAATTTATCAAAGAGGTAATTTTTCCCTAGGGTCCGCTACCAAATTGGATTTTTCTAGCGGTAGTGGCTCTGGTACTTGGAATTCTTTATTTCATTCTTACCGCAACAAGAACTTTTCAGCCTCGCCAGTATGTCACTGGCCTCCTTTTCTGTGGATTGTAAGTAATGGGAGTGCATCCTTGGGTGAAGAAAAGTTAGTATGCACTCCGGGCACATGTTTTTATGCCCTATGCTGGAATGCCACAGCCTTTCCTGTGGCTGTGGTGACTAGAATGCCTCGATATGTACCAGTTCCTGTAGAGGCTCCTAATACCATGATGCTATTCAGGTTTAAAAGAGATTTTGGCATCACTGCAGCTATTGTTACTGCCATCACTATTGCTGCTGTGGGAGCTACTGCCTCAGCTATTGCCTTGTCTAGTTCTATACAGACTGCCAATGCCCTGAATAACATCTCAGCCACTGTGGCACAGGCATTGGATACTCAGACCTCTATGAATTCTCATCTCAAAGGAGGCCTTATGATAGTTAATCAACGCATAGATTTAATACAAGAACAGATTGATTCTCTTTGGCAACTAGCACAGTTGGGGTGTGAGTGGAAAATGCAAGGTTTGTGTGTTACTTCCGTGCAGTATCAAAATTTTACAAAGGCTGCTAATTTGTCTAGACAATTGTCAAAGTTCCTCTTACAGGATTGGTCGGCTGAATTTGAAAGTTTGATGAGAGAGCTGAGAGCGACAATCGTCCATATCAATTCCACTCGGGTGGATCTGAGCCTGGCTACTGGTTTGACTTCCTGGATACAGACGGCTATGGATCATCTTAAGGAATGGGCGGGCGTAGGCTCTTTGGTGATACTGATGATACTAGCCTCTCTGTTTTGCCTATGGTGCATCTACAAAATGAGAGCCACACAAAAGCGTAATGCAGCCATGATTATACAGGCCCTTGTCGCCATTGAGGCGGGCCAGTCCCCTCAGGCATGGCTCGCTGCCGTGAAGCCTTAAATCTTCACTAAGCATAGTCCCTGCCCACTGAGGTATTCGTTCCACGGGTATTAGGGTCTGGCAAGTCAATGACGGAGTAGACGGGTAAGTCTCGGCCACCTAAGACAGGGCAGTCCCGAGTGGGGAGGCTGACCCAGAGACGGATAAGAGTTTGAGCACCGCCCTCCTACAGGCTCAGGCCCACCGTGAGATCCCCAGATACGGGGATTACGTAGCCTTTCCAGGGACTTCTACCAACTTTAGAAAAAATAAAAAAGGGGGAACTGTAGAGAGCTGCGATGTGCTGCGCCCTAAAGATGGCGCCAGCTTCCGCCTTCCATCAGCCCGACGGTGAGCGCTCTCGATGATAAACAAGTCCATATTTGGCTAAGACCGCTGATCTGGCTTGCTTCCGCATACGTGGGCCTCCAAGATAGCACCACTTGGCTTTACTTGATTGGCTGTTCATTTAGTATTTAGCCTGTGGGTTGGGTCTGCCCAGGCATTCGGAAGACTGTTTTCAAGGGACCTGAATAAACTGCTGGAGAAGAGCTTTTGTGAGTTGCGTCATCCTTGCTGGTCGAGGGGGACGCGACATAGAGGGACAGAGGGTAAGGATTAAAAGACAAAGGCAGGAGATAGAGGAGAATGGAGAAGGGGAAGGGATGGAGGGAGGGAGGGAAGGGATATTGGTCCAGAGAACAATGGGCTGCCTCTGGATAGAGAGCACATGGAAGTGGCCCAAAGGCAAATGCAGTCTATAAAAGTAAAAGTGGAAACTCCGTGTTAGGATGAGGTGCTAAATTTTAATTGTGTATTTTAACTAGTTGAGCCAAAGGGGGCTTTTAATTGCTGAACTTCAATACTTTGATAGCTGGACCTTGGTGGTCAGCCTCAGGAGGAGGAAGTGGACAAATAAGGGAACAGACCTTGGTGGCCAGCTTTAGGAATGTGTCTAATGGTGTGTAGCAAGGCAGAGGGAGTGGGGAGAATGGGCAAGACCTGCCAGAGTCATATTTGCCATGCTCAGGCTAGCTAGAGTCCCTTCACCCCCACTGCTATCCAAGCACACTATGACAATGTTTTGATTTTAAAAATATATGGGCTCCTCTAATAAAGCAGATAACTGGGTCAACTAAAAACCCAGCGTCAAGCCCCGTTGGATGAACCCACAGTATGGAATCTCAAAGATTTGGTTTAACAATGCTTGCACACACAGGTTAGCTGTTTCTTTGACGATTTAGTGAAAAGAAACATTACAATTGGGGATAGGCACTCACATCTGCCTGACGACGCTTCTATTTGAAAGGACAATGCAAAATTATGAATTACAACAGCTTTCAGTTTGTAACGAAAATAGAGATGAGAAAACCGAAGCCAATGGAAGGCACATACTTGGAGAAGATATTCTCTGAAATGACTCAAGGTGACATGCGCTGTTGGCAGACACTGTTTCCTTCTTTTGATTACTTGGCCTTCGCCCAGGTAGGGTGGGAGGAACAGATGCTTTGACTCTCGTGAGGCAATAATTGCCTCCATTGTGTTTGACTGCCTTGTTTGTGCCATTCATTATGATTGCTAGGCTGTCTGCAGCACCCACGAATGCACAGAGAGGGGCCAGGAGACCTTGAGAGAAGTACAGAGAACCCATCCCCCCCAGCTCCCACTGCCCCCAACAAAATCATATTTTGATATCCTTGATGCTTGGAGACAAGCCTCCATGAAGCTGCTGATGCTGACCACAGACTGGCCTGTTGTCCCAGGCCCAGCCCAGGGACTTAGCACCACAGTCAGGAGCCAGGCTCTGAAGAATGATCTGCACCTGGAAGAGCAGGTTCCGGGAAAGATGTGAGCAGAGACAGGGAATATGTGTGAACTCTGGCTAGGGCATGTTGAGGGGAGCTGAAGTGTGCTGTGAGTTAGTGTTCAGCCTCATGGTGTAGCTCAGGCTAGCCCTAAACTTGTGATCTTCTTGCCTCAACCTCCTTTGTGCCAGGATTACCAGTGGCTTAGAAGTGGAGATGCTAATGAAAAGCTGATGAGGTCTGATTAAAGAGGACAGATGCTCAGTGAGTGGCCATAGGTGACAAGATTAGAAGAAACTAGTCAGAGATCCTTCCTGAGGGGAGGTCTCCCTTTTGATGTTAAGGGCCCATAGTGAGAGTAATTGCTGCTAGAAACTTGGGTTTCTTTGGAGGAGACACCAAGCTGGAGGTTCGAATGCAGAAGCTAGGCTTGCTCGTTACATAGGGTGGGACAGAACCCCCTGGTTCCTTATCAAGATCTGCTCTCTCCTTTTCCCTTGGCGACACAATCCAGATTTTAATGTGTCAATGTGCTCAGCTGAAAGGTTTGGCAGCCATATTGGTAGCTCGAGGCACCAGACCAGGAAGGTGTGAAGCAGACATTTTGGGGGCAAATTTTCTGAGGGCACAGACTGCTGACACATCCGTTTCCCTTTTCTTCCTGGGACAGAAAGATTAATGGAGTAGCTGTAACTCTAACTGCCACATTGTGCCATAAAATTGTCTTGAAGTAGGAAGTCATATATGAAGGATGGTGGAAGAAAAGAAGAGACAGAAGCAGCCTGGAACTTTGGTGACACTGTGGGGGACCCAGACTAGGTAGACACAAGCCTTCCCTGGAGAAGCTAGCTTTACCTCCCTGAGGGAGCCACAGCTTCTGTGGTCAAGCCTCTGTTACTTCCTCATTTACTGGGCACCACAGATCTAGGGATCTTGGGAGACTTTAAGGGGTACAAAGCTGGGTCTGTTTTACCATGCTTATGTGTCTAAAGAGAAACAAACAGTAAGATGAAGGTAAGTCCAAATGACCAAGCATAATCCATGAGTTGAAGCATAAAGAGGAATCAAAATGTTATGTACTATATGTATTATGTATGTATTGGGCTTAAACAAAAGGCAAAAAGAGGTTCTATCCTCTCACATATTTTGAGAAATCTAAATGCTTGGTAGACCTCAGGTAGGGCTAGAGATAGTGTCTGGATAAATCAATGAATCTCTGTGTGTGTGTGTGTGTGTGTGTGTGTGTGTGTGTGTGTGTGTGTGT
>CAJQZJ010001333.1:982965-1002849 GCA_907164525.1 Lophiomys imhausi
GTGTGTGTGTGTGTGTGTGTGTGTGTGTGTGTGTGTGTGTGTGTGTGGTATGATGTGTGTGTGTGAGGCATATGTACTTGCCAGTATGTACTAATGCATAGGTGTTTGTGTGTGCAATAAGCTTGTGGAAGCCAGAGGTGGATTTGAATGTCCTTTCTTGATCATTCTCCACTTCTTTTTCTTTCTTTCTTCCTTCCTTCCTTCCTTTCTCTCTCTTTCTTTCTTTCTTTTTTAAAGAGTGGTTTGTTGCAGACTATTTGATCACATTGTAAACCCCGAGTTTGTGAAATGAAAAGTCTATATTACCCATAATGGGATAACTCAGACTGTAACCCTAGAGCTGTTTACTTCACCAAACACATGGCTATGGTGTGGCTCACCTCTAAGCACACACCTCTAATCCATGAGTTTCTGCACACAGGATTGAATGAAGTTAACCCCAGGTCAAGAGGCAGAGCAAGAAAGCAGCTGATGGAGATTAAACAGAAAGGAGGGACACTGAGTTGGGGGTATTTTAGACATTGTAGAGAAGGAATTAGATTTCTTCAGGATCCTTCAGAGGTTCCTTTGGATTCACTGCTTCAAAGGTTTTCTCTTACAGAGTTCTTCTTCCTTTGAGTTTTTCTCCTTCTAGGCTTCTTCCTCTAGGTTCTCCTGAGCTTTTTGGCTTAGGGCTTTTGGCTGGGACGTTGGTGGGATAGGAACGTCAGCTGGGCGCTTTCTCTGACTCTCTGAGCTAGCAAGTTTTCATCCCAGCATCTGGCTTCCGAGTCTTCACTGGCAAAATAGTATGTCTAGTTTAGTTTATGATTAGTTTAGTTTTTTAAAACAACAATGGGTCTCTCGCTGAATCTGAGGATCATCAATTCATCGAGGCTGGCTAGCCAATGAGCTTCAGGGGCTTGCCTGTGCCGTCCTCACACCCTAGCACTGAGGTTATAAGCAACCATTACACACCAGGCTTTCTGTGGGCTCTGGTGTCTGAACTCAGGTCCTCAAGCTTGCACTGCAGGCACTTACCAGATGAGCCATCTCCTCAGTCTTCGGACCGACTGATCCAGTGTCGAGAGCCCTTCTTACTGGCAGATCCATGATAGGATCCAGGATGGGGAGCTGGCCCTTCACTGCCTTCAGGACGTGCCAGGTGGGAAGCAGGGGAGAGACTGCAGAGCATGTGTTTGTATGGTTGGGGAGCAGAACACCGTGTACAGGGCAAGTGCGGACTGCTACTCTTTACTCAGCTCAGTGACAGCCTGGCTAGCACAAGGCAGAGAAGGATGTTCTTATTTTTCTTGCTTCATGATGTGACAGGAACATCTCTTCTTCAGTCCCCGACTTAGAGCCACATCATCAGATATTCTGGGTCCCAGGAGGTGACTTTAAACTCGGCTGAATTAAGCCACTGGCTTTCCTGAGTCTCCAGCTTACGGATAGGGGATTTCTCAGCCGCTGTAACCTCATGAGCCATTACCTCGCAATGAATGAATCTGTCTATCTGTCTGTGCATCTATCTATCTATCTATCTATCTATCTATCTATCTATCTATCATGTATCTATGTATGTATCTGTCTATCATTTGTATCTTCCTATGTATCTATGTATATATCTATCTATCATCTAGATCTATCTTCTATCATCTATCTGTCTATCTATATCTATCATCTATCTATTATCTATCTTCTATCATCTATCCATCCACTTACCTATTATTGGTTCTGATTCTCTTGAGAATCAATATAGAAAGAAAACTTCCAGGAGTTAACCTTTGGCCTTGACATTGAGTAGTCAAGACACATGATATGATCTGTAGAGACTCCATTCATCCTAGAAGGAAGAGAGGAGGTAAATTAGGACTCCAGAACAAGCCAGGTACAATGTAGGCCCCACTACTCAAGAAAAATTTCAAAGGCCAGAGGAGATGGGGATGGCCAGTGGGTGACATACTTGTTGCACAAGCATAAGGATCTGACTTCAGCTCCCAAACCCCCACATAAAAACCTGGATGTGTGGGCTGAACTTGTGACTCCAGTGCTGGAGAGGGAGGGGTAGAAGATCCTGGGCTTGACGTCCAGCCAGTCTAGTCAAAGTAGCAAACTCCAGGTTCAATAAGAGTCCTTATCTCAGAAAATAAGGAGGAGAGCAATAGAGGGAGACATTAGGCATTGATCTCTGGCCTCCACATGTGCACATGTGGGCGAATGCACCCTCCCACCCTAATGTACACTTATACACACAACAAACATGATTAAAAAATGAATTTCAGTTTTGAGATCAATGAGTTTTCATCGGTTCCAAAGTGCCTAGATCAATAGGGTGAATCCTTACCACCAAGCCAGGCCATGTTGAATAAAACCAAATGTAATGTGGCTGTTGGCAATGGTCAATGGTCATGTCAGAAATGTCCCAGACATGGCCCTCCTTCAGAGCCAAGTAGTTCATTACCATAGGAACCAGTCCTCTAGTCCCATGCCCTGACTGGTTGGCAACAGACAGCCTGGGTGAATGGAGCTTAGTCCCATTATTTAGAAGGTGGTTTGATTGACAGCGGCCCCCTTAGGCTCATGTATTTGAATATTTGATCTCCAGTTGGTGGAACTACTTGGGAAGGGTTAGGAGGTGTGACCTTGTTGGAGGAGGTGTGTCACTAGGGGTGGGCTTTGAAGTTTCAACAGCCACTGCTATTCCCAGTTAGCTCTGTCTCTCTGCCTTCTGGTTGTGGATCAGATATAAGCTCTTAGCTACTGCTCCAGTGCCATGCCTGCCTGCTTGCTGCCCTGATTCCCCCCATGATGGTCATGGATGCACCCTCTAAAATTGTAAGCAACCCCCCACCCCAAATAAATGCTTCCTTTTATAAGTTGTCTTGGTCATGGTGTCTTTTCACAGCAACAGAACAGTGACTAAGACAATATCCAAGAGGGCCTCTTAGGAGTAGCAAGCTTGAGAGGTGTCAAGGAGGAGCTCCTCAAGGAACTCTGTGCCCCACAAACTTAGAGCTTACTTCTCAGTGATATCCAAACTTCTGACAAATAGAATACAATGAAAACCTAAATGAAATGCTCATTACTTGCCAGGAAGTGGTGGAATTCTTTTTGTTACCACAATGCTACCATTTGCTGCTACTTCAAGTAAGTGATTAGTGGGTTTCAACTTTAAAATAAACAAGTCAGCTAGCCACTGACCCTTCACTAAATTGACTGTTGTCATCATACTTAATCACTTCCTGGTAAGCATATCATTCACTTCTGAAAACCGGTCATCAGCAGCTGGCGGCCGTCCATACTGTTCTTGCTTAAATTTGTCTGTTAATGGATGGTTTGACTGTGACTTTTTTTTCTTTGACTAGTAAGTAGTGGCAACTCAGGACTGAAAAAGAATGTGAGATTTACAGCTTATGTTTCTCTCTGGGAGCAGAGGACTCTGACAGGGAACATGTACAATGTGAATTTAAATGAAATTAATAAAATTAATTTTAAGGATAGTATTTTTTTTTTAATTGGAGTGTGCAGAGGAGGTGACCCATGTGTGTGCTGTGCTGTAGGTCACCACCCTGCAGTCTCCAAAGTCAAAAGCATGTTCATAGTTACCACTCCTCCAGAGTCACACTGTCTTTCTCATTGGCAGCCAGGAAGACACAGCTGTGGCAAAGAGGCTCTGAGCTGGCATCTTCAGTGGTCCCCTAGGCAGCAGGGACATCTCACAGAGCTCTGCAGCTTGGGGCCATTTCACAGGCTGACCATCTTTATAGTTTTCAGTTCAGCTTAGAATTCATTAGAATCTGTCTCAAACATCCTTATCAGCCTGCAGGTCCCCCAAGGGTGTATCAGGTTTGCCACATTCTAGACTAGTGTCACACAGAGGATCAGAAGCTAAAAGAGTCCCCAAATGGGTAACATTAGTCCCTGGTGACCTGAGATGTTGACCATATGTGTAGTTTCTCAATATCCATTTAACCTAAGTATACGCACATGCTATCTTGAGTACAGGAAGTGACTTTGATTTTTCTCCTTAAATTTTTTTACACTCATTTGTGTGTGCATGCACACAGGTACCTCTACCCACTAAGCCACCTTGCTGACCCTATTTAAAAAAATTAAGACACTCAAAAACCTATTCTAGGACAGTGTGTAAAAATCACACAACCCACCGGTCTTAGTCCATTTTGTGCTGCTATAACAGAATATCATAGAATCAGTTATTTATAGAGAACAAAAATCATTTGGCAGGATTCCCAGAAGTTACTTAAAGATAGAAGGAGAGAGAGAAAACTGACCCCACGAAGTTGTTCTCTAACCTCCACATGTACACAAAGACGACATGATACACACAATAATAATAATAATATGTATTATATATATTATCTTCAAGAATTCATTTGGCTCCTGGAGGCTGAGAAGTACAGGCTGCGCAGGTTGCAGCTGTTTGGGGCCTTCCTGCAGTATCACAACATGGCTGAAGGTCACATGGAACAAGACAGCAAACCTAATACAACAGTGATCACGGGAGTGGGGTATTAAAAGTTCTTGTAAAGGTCCCTCGTAAAAGTTCTTTTAATACCTCACTTTTTGTTTGTTTGTTTGTTTGAGACAGGGTCTCACTCCATATCCCAGGCTGGCCTCAGACTTACTATGTCACTCAGTCTGGCCTTGAACTCAGAATCTTCCTGCTTCAGCCCGACCCCCTGGACCCTGCTGCACTAGACATTAAGTTGCCAGTCCATGAATGTTGCCGACACATTTGAAACCACAGTGCCATCCCTATCGCAAGTATAGCCCCTTCTCCACGGAGGCAGGTGAGTTTTCCTGTGGAGACCCTGAGCCTAAATTAAAGGTAGAAACATAGAAGTGCCTTGGGGGGACATTGAAAACGTCACTGTTTATGTAATTTCGGAGGTGAGGGAGAAACATTTTCCCCAGAGGATTCAGGCTGGGAAAAGACAGTCTTTGAAGCAACTCAGGGGCTTCTCAGCGGCTGCCGGTAACTTTGAAGTTCCTAACTTGCTTTCCCGAGGAAACTGGAAGGCTCAGGGTGCTTGAAGCCAGAGTTCCATGAAACAGAAAGGGCTAAGCGCCTCCTGGCAGGAACCTCTCGCCTTAGGAACTTTGGTCTGCTGGACACCCAGCAGTGTTCCTCTCAGCGCAGGCAGGAGTTTGAGCTGAAGGGTTAGATTTCCTCCATCCTTATAGCAGACAGGGAAGGAGTGGGGAGGAAGCCACCGGCACATAGAGAAATAATAGCCTTGAGAGGAGGTGGGGTCAGCACGGAGGGTTTCAAATTCACAAAGACTTTTCCGCTGAGGGGAAGATGAAGGGCACGGTCTTAGAGAACAGGCCCCAGAGATCCTAGCCTTGTGGTTTTAATTACCCCGTTAGTCATTGGTTTACTGTCATCCAAGTTTAATAAACTTGACTGTGACCTGTGAGAGGAAAAAAAAAATTACCCAAGTGTATTTGTGTTTTGCCAGCCTGGGCTGTGTAGCAGCCTGACGTAGGATCCTCCAAGGCCACCAGACCTGAGCAACTAGGGGTTAGAGACCCTGAATGGCCTATCTTTTCTCTTTGGAATTACGGCCTTGAGCACATGGCCTCAGGCACTAGCCCATCCAGTTAAGCTGGAAAACTTTAAAAGCCAACAGTTTATAAATTGCTCAGGGAGAGGCTTCAAAGCACCGGGCCTCTGAAGGCAGAATCCAGATTTTCACGCCCTGGAAAGGGGGGTGGTGGCTCAGTGGGGGGATGGGACCCTGATGGCCACTGGATTGCTCACCCAGTTTTGCTCAGGAAGCAACAGAGTCCCCAGGGCCCCTGAGGCCCCTGCCAGTGTCTGTGCTTGGCTGACACCCTCCAGGGTAGAAATCGTCAGGGTTCAGGGTAGAAATCGTCAGGGTTATGTGCCCACGACCTTGGAGCCAAGCCCGAGTTCAGTGTGCACGGCCTCAAGCTTCCACGGTGAGAAACCCGATCTTTCTGACTGGAACACTCTGCTCTTTGTGCTTTTCACAGCAGGGGTGTCCTGCTCCTGGCTAGCTCAGTTCAGCTCAGCTCGTTTCAGTCTCCTGGCTTCTTCCCTCCTGAGCACCTCACACAGCTCTGGTTTACTGTGACTCACTGGGCTTTTATTTACAGTATCTCACTGTGACCCAGCTCCCAGGCAAGACTTTCCACGACAAGGCTTCCAGGCTAGCAGGAGAGGAGACCTCCGGTCCATCTGTCAGCATTTGAATAATTTCATACACACATTCGTCTGTCGGCCACCTGGGCTATTTTCGTTTCCTTGAACTGGGCAAGTCAAAGACCCCGGGCCGGCGGTTCCTTTTGCCTAGCATCTTATCACCTGCGCATGTCAGGAGTTCACCACACTGGTTTCTCTCCGAAGCCACCTTTGCAGTGGCTTCCTGAAGCTCCAGCCAACTTCCTGTTGTCTTCACATTCTGTTTGCCTGAGTTCTTAAGGTGTTTCAGTTCAAGAAAAATGCAAGGGCAAGCTGGGCCTGGTGGTGCAGGCACTTTGGAGACTGAAGTAGGGCCAGTTTGGGCTCCATAGGGAGATCCTGTTGTGAAAACAACAAAGCTGGACATGGTGGCGTGCGCCTTTAATCCCAGCACTGGGGAGGTAGAAGCAGGTGAATCTCTGTGAGTTAAAAGCCAGCCTGATCTACAAAGTGAGTCCAGGACAGCCAGGGCTACACAGAGAAACCCTGTCTCGAAAAAAAAAAAAAAAAACCAACAACAAAAACAAACAAAACAAAAACCCCAACAAAACCAAATCAATCAACCAAACAAACAACACCAGAAAAACAGCTACCCATAGGATTTTTGGACTTCTGGCTCCTGGGTGTCACATTGCACTGGATACACAAGTCCCCATGAGTGCTGACGGATAGAGTGAACTTAAGAGTCCCACAAGCTGAGATTCATCTAACAGGAGCCCCGCCCTGTACGCCATCCCCCCCCACCCAAACCCCACCACCACCAAAGAATCCCACAGTCAATTAAATTTAGGAATCTGCATATTCTATCGCTTGCTTTGTGATTCAAAACACATATTTATATATTAAAAGTGGGGAGAAGTTTTATAGCAAATCCTGTTCTCTTTTTAAAGCCACCATTGCCTAAACCCAGCATGATTCTGACCACAACTCTTTTCATTTAATACTTATTTATAACCTCAAAGACCTAATTAATGTCTTTTGGACTGTGTTTTCGGAAATTATCTAGCAGTAGTTTTCAAACTAAGGCACCTGATTTGTTAAAAGTGTGTTTAGAACATAAGCGGCATTTTGGGTTGTCACAATTCTAGTGAAGTGGTATTGGCGTTTGATGTATGCGTGTGCGCGCGCGCAAGCGTGTCTGCATGCCTGCATGTGTAGGGTGGCGGGGTTTAGTGATGATAAACTTCCTGCAGTACATCCTGGCTTTAAGACCAGAAGACCTGTCCCTCCAGGTGCCACTTCATTCCCTAGTACACTGGGGAGCGGAACCGGCTATGTACTGTTTACAGTGTTTCGAAGCTCTCTATGGTTCAGATACCCCCTTGCGGTCCTCTGGCCCTCATCTCCGCTTTTTCTTAGGTGCTGAGAAGGACCACTGAGCCCCGTCCCACTCTTCCCCCACCCCCATCCCCTGTCCCTCCAGTTCCTGGAGCTAGTCCACTTTTGGTTTTTGTGGGTCTGGGCCCATTTGGAGTTGGCAGAAGCAACCAGATGACTTCGGTTTCGGGCTTCATCTATTCCGGAGGAGAAAAAAAGGGTGTGGTTCCCTGGGGAAGCTGGGGAAGCTTCTGTATTATTTTTAAAAACAGCGTTGGCCTCTCAGAGTGGAAAGAAGGAACCCGAGGCTCTAGCCTTAAAGAAAACACCTGATACCTCGGCAAGGCCAGGCGGCTGGAGAGGAACCGTGAGAACAGTGGGCCTTCCCATCTCCCCAGAGTAAGGCGACACCGCCGGGAGGCCCCCAACACACCGAATTTGCAGCTCAGAATCACTTGACTCTGCATCCCAGCTTGGGTCAAAACAGAAAACGCCCATGGCAACTGACAAATGTGCCCAAAGGGGCAACGTGTGTTTTATGAAAACAAGGGGTGGCTTCTGGGGCAGCGGTCGGGGCTGCAGGTGGACTTCAGGCCAGGAGCCCGCCAAGCTCGGCTGCTGGCCTAGAGCCCTAATGCGGCCCGGCAGTCGGCGTCGCCGCGCAGCTGCCTGGTCCCCGCGGGGCGCAGGTGCAATCTGTCTTTGCACCCTGGAGCGGGATGCTGGGGAGGAGGTGCACAGTTAGCTGGCCTGCGACTTGGTTTCTGCGTTCAACTGAGGAAGTCGCCACAGAGCTCAGAGGGGAGGGCGGCGCAGGGGTGTCTGTCGGCTCTTGGATTGTTTGGACGCCTGCCTCTCTGCTTCCTTCCCTAGCAGGATGTGTGGGGCAAGGGGGAAAAAAGCCCTTTTTAATTTTTTTTGAAAATGGTCGGGTTGTTGTGGCCCCACGCCTTTAATCCCAGCATTGGTGGGGGGGGGGGGGGGCGGGGCCAGGGGGCTCTCTGTGAATTCAAGGTGAGGATGGTCTAAAGAGTTCCAGGACAGTCAGGGTTACACAGAAAAACCCTGTCTTAAAAAACAAAAAACAAACAAACGAATTGAAAATAACCATTCGGGCAACGGCTTACTAAATGTAGTGCTCAGTAGACTGATTTTACAGACCTAGATGCTGAGCACCAAGAGAGCAGATTTTAGTCATGGCGCTGATTAATTGCCAGGCCTGCTGCTCCTGCTACTTGAACATGTAGCTTCCCACATTCGCCACTGTTTTCCCTTTAGAAGTATCTACCGAAACAATTTGTTGTTGTTTTTTTCCAGTGTTAAAAGTTATAGCTGGTCCTGGTGGTGCACACCTGTAATCCCAAAACATGGGAGATTGAAGCAGCTAGGTCATGAGTTCGAGGTTACACTGGACTATACAGAGAAACACTATCTCAAAAACAAATCAACAACCAAAACAAAAAGCCCCAAGAATTATAAAAATTTAGGGGAACTGATAAAGGCCCTCTCAGTATTAAATGCTACTATCCATCAAGACCATTTGAGAATTGTCTGCCTCTCTAGCAAAAGATAACTTTAAATTACTGTTTCTTATGAATTAAAGGCTACACACTTATAACTACAAAATGAGAGGACCCTGCATGGAAATGAAAGACTAAGAATTAGACACACTCCCTGGTGCAGACAGATAAGGAGAGACGTCAAGACTAGGTAACAAAGGTGGTAAATTTCTGAGATAACCAGCTTCTTCATCAACCTCAAGCCTGGCAGCTTTTGTCACCCAGCAGTTGGTCCCTGCTGATGGACAGGCTCAACTGCATCAGGACATACCACAGGGCAGTTTCAGGCCAATCACCCACAACAACATTCATGTCTTCAAACTGACCAGTCCTAAATTAGGGGAAGAAAACTCTTAAGAGGCTTTAAAAGCCCACCCCTCAATAAGAGATGGTTTTCCGTCTTCCTGAGTCCCTCTCTGGTTTGCAGAGGGCCATTTTATGTGTGTGTCTGCTGCTTGTGTATGTTTCCTCACCCCCAATAAATGGCCTTTCTTCAACTGCTGATTCTGTCTGCAGTGTTTGAGATTTCTCTACTGTTACCTGTTCCATTTCGGACTCCATCTGCTTTTTAATTCTTTTTTTTTTTCCCCCAAGACAGGGTTTCTCTGTATATCAGCCCTGGCTGCTTTTTAATTCTTTAACTGGCTGAGAAAACTAACCTGATCAAGATCCCTAGACTATACCATTTCCAGACCCCTAGACTGCATCAGAAACTTAAAATGTAAATGACTTCTCTGCTCAATTGAAATGCAAGTCACATTTGAGTAGAAAGAGAGAGAGAGAGAGAAAAAAAGACCTCCACAAATAAATAACCCCAAAGGCTACAGTTTTGGGTACCCACAGGATTTTAATCATATTTAAAAGTTTTACTTTGCAGCTTACTTCAGCCCTCTGTTTTGTTCTGAGTGCATATTTACCCCCCTTTGAATTTTGTCCCATGTTTGTCACCCATAGATTCTCTAACTAATGAATGATGTAAGTCACTGATACTCTCATCATTTCTTGTCAAGACCTATATTGCTCCCCGGATCCATAGACCTCAGCCCTCTCCTACAGCATGACATACGCACCAAACACTTATTATTGACTGAGTGTGTTCCTCTGGAGCATATTCATGGCAGCAGTGGGACCTAAGGACATTTACACCCCATATTTGCTGCCTAAAATAAATCTCCAATTCAGAAAAAAGCTTGAACTGTCAGGTATGAAAACTCAGCATTCCTCTCCAAATAATCTTTATCTTTCTCCTGCTTTTTTTTTTTTTTTTTTTTGAGGCAGGGTTTCTCTGTGTAGCCCTGGCTGTCTTGGACTCACTTTGTAGACCAGGCTGGCCTTGAGCTCACAGAGATCCACCTACCTCTGCCTCCCAAGTGCTGGGATTAAAGGCATGTGCCACCATGCCCAGCTCTCTCCTGCATATTTTATTAATGCCATATCTATGGTCTGAGGTTGGGATCTTGGCCCTCAGAATGCTTGCTATGCCTTCAGTTCCACTCGCAACCTCAGCTACCCAACCCTCATGCACATAACTCGTAGTCTGAATGAACTGTGACTGTGTAGATATTCCTAGCTGGAGCTCACAAAGGAAGGCTCAACATAGCCAGCCCACTGAGACCCCCATCTTGGCAAATTTGACAAGGAGACACTATTTGGCAGTATGAGAGAGATGGGGCACTGGAGGTCAGGGATCAGCAGGTAGATAAATAGTCAGACTGGGTTAGCCAAGGAATTCCATGATGGAGCATGGGAGAGTGGCTGGGCTGATAAGAAGACGAAATGGATGTATGTATTTATTCAGACAGGGTCTTGCTATGTAGCCTGGGCAATTCTCCTGCATTAGCTTTTTGAGTGCTGGAATAACAGATGCATGTCAGCTCAACTGACTTAGCAGTTTATTTTATGGTGCTGGGTATCGAATCCAGGGACTTGCACATATCAGGCAAGCATTCTGCTGCTGAAACACACACACACACACACACACACACACACACACACACATATACACACACAGACATACACACATACACCTACACACACATATACACACAGACATACACACAAACACACACACAAAAACATATACACACACAGACATACACACAAACACATACACACATATACACACATAGACATACACACACAAAAACACATACACACACAGACATGCACACACACACACACACACACACACACACACACACACACACACCCCAGCACTTGCTTTTCAAAGCTCTAATTGATCTTGGAGAACTCTGGGTTCTGCAGCTATGTTCTGGGCTGCCAAGCAACAAGCTCTCATGGCTCCAACTGGCCATCCCATGTGGCTTTTCCCAAGTCGCCATGGCACCCATCATTAGGCTTGTCTTTGGTAAATGGCTCTTCCTTTATTACCCAAATGTGGCCTCAAAGGAACTCTACAATTCTCAAGTTGGCCTTCAAAGGGACCCCCACAACTCCCGAGTGCCATTTGCATGTGTCTACTTCTTCCATTGGTGTTTTGAGTGCATGTATGTCTGTGTAAGGGCGTCAGATCTCTTGGAACAGGACTTATAGACAGTTGTGACCTGCCATGTGGGTGCTGGGAATTGAACCCGGGTCTTCTGGAAGAGCAGTCAGTGCTCTTAACCACTGAGCCATCTCTCTAGCCTCCCCATGTCTACTTCCAATCACAAGCTCTTGGCTCACCCTCTTATCCTTTCTAATAACTTATTAGTTAAGTAATAATAGGATAATCCTTATATACATAATGAAAAGTTTATCCCACTGTTGGTAGAAATGTAAATTGGTCTAGTCATTATTGGAAACAATATGTATGTGTCTCAAAAAACTACAACTATAAAAGCCATATGATCCAACAAGACACTCATGGATGTATGTTCAAAGGAAGTGAAATGAATGTGTGGAAAGGTACACCTGCACTCTCATGTGCACTGAAGCATTCTAGAACCAGCACAGGTAGCCATTAACAGGTGAATGAATAAGGAAAAAAAGGAGTTGGGAATGTGGCTCAGCAGTAGAACACTTGCTTAGCATGCTCAACGCCCTGAGTTCAATACCCAGTGCTACAAGAACAAGAAAAAAGAAGAAAATATGGTCCGCCTCTTCACCCATATTTACTCTTCAACCGTAAAAGAGAAGAAGTCTTGTCTTATGCTTCATGGATGGAATTAGGAGAATGTGATGGGAAACAAGGTACAGAAAGACCAATACATGTTCTCATTACAGGAGGATGCTTTGAAAAATCGTCTCAGAAGTAGACAGGGACTTCAAGAGTCTGGGAAGGGTACAGGGGAGGGAAGGATGGGGAGTGGCTTTTAATGGGTACAGGGGAGCACTTGGATAGAGAGTCACTTCTAATAGTCTAGAACAGAGTAGGGTACCTATAGTTAATTGCGATTAAGTAGATATTTCAAAAGAGATAGTTAAGAGGATGATTATTTTAAGACAGGGTCTCATGTAGTCCAGGGTAGCCTGAAACTCACTGTGTAACAGAAGCTGGCTTCAAATTCCTGATTCCTAGGTGTTGGGATTACAGGGCAGACTCACACATCCAGTTTACATGGTGTCAGGGGTCAAAAATGGGGCTTCAATCGTGCTGGGTAAGTACTCTACGAACTGAGACATGTTCCCAGCCCTTCCCCCTGCTGCTCTCCACTCGTTCTTTTCTGATCATTCATTCGTTTTTCCTGTATGCCCATCACGGATTCTGACATGAACAAGGCAATGTCCAAGCTTCAGAGAAGCTCTCCATTCTGCAAGTGCAGAGAGAGGAAAGTGGGGGTGAAGAGGGAGGGCAGGAGGGCGGGCATGATGAACATCGCTAGGAGGGGATGGGATCCTGGGCTGTCTTGGGTGGGGTGAGAAGGAGCTGTATGGCCTTGGCTTCAGCTTTTCTTCACTGGTTTTCATTGCTCTGGTCAGGAACCACAGGTAACCAGAGCCACATGTTCAACTTGGGTTAATTAAATGGAAGCCTCAGCAAAAGCTTGGTGCTCTTTCTGATGTTTTTGATGTTGTAATGCCTTTAAATCTTTTTCTTTAAATATTTGTTAATGTAAGTTGTTACATTTAACCCTATGGTGTATTCTATTGGTCTGTAAAATTTAAACATTGAGAGACTTCTGGTCTTAATTTTTTTTTAAATGAGGATTATTTTTGGCTTTTTCCATGAGAACACAGTTTTATTCCTCTAGGTTGGGCATAAAGCATACTCAGTTTTGATTTTAATGGGAGATGACTATAAATTTTGTGGGTGGTTTTTTTTTAGCGGGGAGGGATAGGTTTTCCACAGTTTCAGACTCACCATACAGCTAAGGATGACATTTAACTACTGATTCCCTGTCTCTCAAGTACTATTACACTACCAGACCAAGAACTCACTGTAATCTTAACTGGTTTTAAGCCATCTAATAAAAGGGTGTGGTAAATGTAAAGTGCCAATCCTTACTTGTCACCCACTGAGCTTCAGATAAAATATAGTTCTTGCCTTGTTTCTAGTTTTGAGTGTTCTAGTAGCCAAGGAAGCAAGGATGTGGGGAAGGAAGGACCATTATCTAGAGATGGATATCTCAGAGTCCACACCCAATGTTAGGGCAGGCTGTGTGCATGCAAAACCAACTGTGCACTATAGGCTGTGTGCTCTGCAGAAGCAATGGTACCTTAGCTGACAGATTTCCCTCTCCCACAGGGATCACCACCGGTGCTGATGGTAGACTGGCAGGTTTATTTGGGGTGGGGGGCTGTAGGTGTTACAGTTCCTATAGTGAGGAAGAGTTCCTGGGAGTTTTTGAAAGTTCTGTTTCAGCTTCTGATTTTTTGTTTGCTTGTTTGTTTATTATTTATTTTGGACACGAGGTCTCATTGTGTAGCCTAGGCAATTGTCCTGCCTCAACCTCCTGAGTGCTAGGATTATAGGTGTGTTTTCCTGGTTTCTGCTTTGTGTGTGTGTGTGTGATGCACACAAGGACAACACCGATCTCCAGAGATGGAGTGTGGAATGGAAGGACCAGCTATGTTTCTAGTGGTTGTTTTGGCTGTGATTTCCTACAGGGAGCAGAGATTGCCCTACTGACCCTCAAACTGTACACTGAAGCCAGGCATCCTTCAGAGACAAGCAGGGCTCTCCTGGCTATGTAGCTTCAGTGTTTTTCTTGGAGTAGGATATTCAGGCATTTCTCTGAAGCAAGGTGAGGTGGAGTCACCCTGACCCATGAGCTCCTTGATCACCTTGTTTTAATTACTTCCTTTGTTGCTATGACTGACAACTGGACAAAAGCTCCTTAGGAAAGAACAGTTTACTTTGGCTCACAGTTTAAAAGTACAGTTAGTTCATCAGGAAGTCCCAGCACCTGGTCACATTGTATCCAGAGTCAGGAATCAAAGAGAGATGAATGTTGGTGCTCTGTTTAGACATCCAGAGGTTGTCTCCTAAATGATTCTTGACCCTGTCCAGTTGACAGTCTATTAACCACCACACAAGCCCTGAGGCTCAGCAGATGAGGGTCCACTTTGAGTTCACCAGGTACCAGCTCACATCCCCTGCTCAGCCATTTTTATACCCAGCCCTGTGATCTGGGAACTTTTGACAAGATTTCAAGAAAGGAACCAGGACTCAAGTGACATTCCTATTTTTAATTAATGTCCTGGAATAGTAATAGGATTATATTATATGAACAGCCAATCAAACAAGTTTTTTTTCAGAGACTCTGACCCACTGTCTATCAAGGGGCCACCCCTTAGCATTTCCCTTGCCCAACCCAAATCCTATCAGCTGGGGACAAATGGATCCTTACCCTTAAAGACTTTGTCTTCCCTCCCTTTCCAGTTCCCCTTCCTTCTGTCTCAGGTTTATTTGTGTATCCAATAAAGATAGTGAAATTAGTGAGCCAGGTTTACTTTTGGGACAAGATTTAAGAAACCGAGATGTGTCTGGTTGGAATGGAGGGTGGAATGGAGTTGGGGTGCTGCTGCTGAGATGATTCACTGTTAAGAGCCACTGCCTGTCACTCTTTCAGAGGACCCACATTCCATTCCCAGTACCCACATCCAGTGTCTCCCAGCCTCCCATGACTCCAGTTCCAAGGGGTCTGATGCCCTCCCTCTTCTGGTCTCCCTGGTCACCTGCACTCATGTGGTGCATATACTTACATGCATACACACACACACACACACACACACACACACACACACACACACACGTGCATACAAATAAAAATAAATTTAAAGCGTTTAAAAAAACCTTTTGTTTTGACCGCTCAGCACTTTCTTTTTTCTTTTCTTTTCACATCATTATCCTTCCTCTACTTACACCGCACTTGTTTGTGCTTCTGGTCTGACCGAGCTGACAGAGCTTCAGGACTGACACTGACGTTGGCTCAGGCCTAGTCATCAACAGTGCATTTAAGGCTAAATATGGGCCCAAGTCAGACAAAGAATCACCAGTGCCTAAATGTTCGCTGTAACTGGTAGAAAAGAGGGGCTAACCAGTTTCAATGTGACCCTATGGCTGCCAGTGCCCATCTGTCTATCGTGGGGGGTAGGAAAGCCATTAGAGGAAAGTGGCTTTGAGAGAGGGACAGCTAGGACTGCTGAAGTTAGAAGTGCCATGCACTTCCAGTACAGATGTCTGTGAATGAACTTTTCACTATGTCCATTTCAATGAAGACTCCCCGCTACCCTTGTTATAACTATGGACTCCTTCTCCACCACATATCCACAGAAAAAAGAGGCCCTGTGGATATTGTAGTCATCACTGAAGGAAGTCAGGACAGGAACTCAAGTAGGGGAGGAATCTGGAGGTAGGAGCCAATGCATAGCTCACGGAGGGGTGCTGCCTACTGACTTTCTCCTCTGGGGTACTCAGCTGGCTTTGTTATAGAACCAGGACTAACAGCCCAGGGGTGGCCCCACCCACAATGGGCGGGGCCCTTCTCCATCAATCACTAATTAAGGAAATGCCCTATAGGTTTTATTTTTCTAACTGAGCGTCCCTTCTCTCAGATAACTTCAGCTTATGCCAGACGGACTAAAACTAGCCAGTACAATGCGCTTGCAGGATTTTCAGTCCACAGCAGAGTATTCACCTAAGAATTCTTTCCTTGTTTGAGTTAGTTTCCTGCAGTGACTGTGGGATTGGCCATCCAGACTCCAGTGCACAACTTAGAAAACAATTCACGGAATCAGTGTTCTATTTTCGCAGGTCCTCAAGTCTCCAGGTTACAGTGGACTTCTATGGGACAAGCAACTTCATGCCCTACCCAGGTTCCAGTGGGAATTAGATTCTGTTCTTAATGACTCCACTCCCCCAGCTGCAAATGATTTAAGATATAATCTACTTTCTTCTCATGTAAATAAAATCTGGAGGGAGGCTTTCTGAAGCTGTCAACAGCGCCATATCTTTTTATCTTACTTTCTCACCATCCTTAGCATATATATCCCTCTTCTTCCTGGGACAGGATGCCCTTCTCCACCCACCCAGATGTCCTTCTCCACCCACCCACGTTCCCTGACTTGGCTACACAGGGAAGGGAGGCTGGAAAAGATGTCTCATTCCTGTGTGCCAGGAAGATATCAGGGTCGTTTTTTCTGAAGAAGAAGAAGGGTAAATAGATACTGGGAGGGTGCCTGCAGCAGATTAACCTAACGAGCTATAGCGAGATCCTTACAGGGTTAACTCCCAGCTGGTGGGAACCAAGGAAGCCCCTGGGCTAAAGGATGATTGATTCAGACAACTCAGGAGACACTCCCCCACCCTGCTGCGAATGCTAAGAAATGGCTAGAGGCCTCAGGAGAAACCTTTACTATTATAATCTGTCCTGACCATTCAAGGGTCACCACCCAGGTCAATTCCACCAGAACAACTGGGCTTACAATGGTGCGAGGCCTCAGAACTAGTCCAGGAAGCCTCCAGGGAGCCTTGTCCTTATTTGACCCCATCTGCCTAAGACTAGACAATAGCAGCTTTCTTCATGCCAAAGTGGGGAGGGGCTTCTTGATGTGTGTCACTACCAGTTGATATGAGGGTGGTTATGACTAATTGAAGGGTGGTATTCCATATAGGGTTGTTTGAGCTCCTTCTATAGCTCAGGAGAACTGTAACTGGATTTCAAATACCATCTTGCCAGGTCATTAGCAGCCATGTGACAAGCACTTACCTTCCCCATTCACTGTTAACATCTGTCAGTGCTCAACATGGTGCTCCGTTCAGGTCCTCAGCCTTCCAGGTAAGAAGAGTCATCATCATCTTTATTATTAAATATTTGTTCCATCTCTGCTGTGCACACAGGGCTGTGGTAAGCACTGTGGAGCATCATCGAGATGAGAAAGGACACACTGTTCCTCCTCTCACAGAGTTTAAATCTACCAGAGAAAATAAGAGTTATTTCAAAAGGTTGCTTGTGTCACATGAGTTTCCAAAAACAAAGGAAAATCTCTGGAGAAGGGGAGAAGTGGGGAGCTCTACTTCCTGCACTTGCAACTGAAGTGTCTTGAGGCTGATTTCTCAGTCACTGCATGTGTCTTTCAGAGAAGATGGCAGAGGTGTATCGTAAGTCACCTGGGACATGGGATCACAGATGAAAGCTGTCCTTGCAAACAGCAGCTCTGGTACCTGCTGCCAACTTCTGTCCCCCTCCTGGTTTCTAGCTGAGCCCTACCTCAGTTTACCCTCTGCAAAGTGGAGCGATTGCATTTTTGTCGTCGTCGTGGTGTCCACTCCCACACTCGGCACTGGAGCAGCTTCCTGAGAACCGGGTTTTAGTCAGATCTTCCTTGGAGATGTCAGTGTGACATGACTGGCTTTTTAAAATGGCTGATTTTGCTTTGAATTTTTTTTTCTTGATTTTCTTTCTTTTTTTTTTTTTTCAGGAGTGATGAATGAAGGACAGCCAGCCAGAAAAAAAAAAAAAAAATCCCAGGGAAATGATCAAGACATCAGAAGTCCAGGGAAGGCCCCAGATCTCATGAGCCTGATGCTCTGTTTGTAGATCTAAGGCCACCTCCCCATGCCTGGGAGCTCTTGTCCTCTGGACTTTGGGCCGCCATTACCTCTTCTTCAGGAACGGGGTCCTCCACTCTATACAGCAATGCGAGGTCCTCGAATCTGTCCACATGTAGTTTTCTTTGTTTGCCTGGCGTTTCTTCCTGTGTTCACTCAGTGTTTACTGAATGCCAGTCCTTGGCTTGTGAAATCCTTGTCCCTATTTGCTGTCTGGAGGGTTTGCACTTATCTGGCTTTATTCCTATATAATTAGCCACATTTCCCAAGAGTGATTGGCACTTGCAAACAGATGTTACTCAGACCCTTTTTTGAAAGCAGCGTCTCAGTTGCCCAGGGAGGCCCCTTCTTCTCCATCAAAACTTCACATGTCCTTGGCCCAAATCAGTGTCCCTCTTCCCGGACATCCTAGAGGTATTCAGAAGGACCAGAGTATCTTTACTTAATCACCAGAGAAATCCAAGCCACCTGGATCTAGCTAACAAAGACTCTTGTGTCAGCAGGGCCTTAGTCACCTGACAGGTCTAAATATAACTTTTCCCTGTGGGACCAAGGGAAAGGAAGCTGGAAGACTAGCATTATGGGTCAGAATGAAGATATGGCTTAGAAGGAATAGAAGCCAAGTCTTATACTTAGTGATTAAGAGAAGAAAACAGTCACAAGAACAGAAGGAACTTGATGTGCGTGAGACTGACGTGGAGATTTTGACTGGCTTCAAGCTCAGAGTGAATCTCATGCTGTGTTAGCTGCCATGTGTCTAGGCCATCTGCGTTGTTACCTGTCAGGCAATACCGGAAATGTTAGGTTTAGTTCTGGATCCATGTTTTAAGAGACTCCTTAGCTCAGAGAAGGATTCCTAGAGGACAGTGATGTTAAAGTATGTGAGGACTATGCCACATATGCCTAGTCTATAAACATGATTTAGGGATGTGATTTTTTTTTGAAATATTTGATTGGTTGGGTGGGAAAGCACCTGGAGAACTGCTGGTAGAGATGGGTCTTGCCATTCTTAGATGATGGCCCTGCCACCTCAAACTTACTTTCCCTTCCTTTGTCTCATCCTCCTGTCTCAAAGGTAGACTTTGAGGTATTCCTTCTTCCAGGCTGACCCCCTCTCCTCCCATCTCCTATAGGGTATATCTTGATGATAACCACTCCAGAAATTTCGTTTATCTTCTTCCTATAAGTGATTAATATGACTTATCTTGGCCTGTGCTCAGTGACCCAGTGAAGTAGTTGATGCCCCTCTGTTCACAGGTCAGGGGACAGTGTTTGTCACTTCTCTCAAAGCTGTGATCAAAATACCTTATACACACAGGATTTGTTTTGCTTGTGGCTTCTGAGGATTCAGTCCATCTTAGTGGGGGGGGGGGACATGTGATGAAACAAAGCAGTGTGGTGGGCCAGGAAGCAGAGAGATGGGGAGCTGGCCCTTGGCTGGTACTTTCCTTTTCTCCTTTCTGTTCCTTTGGGGCCTCTAGTCCATGAGATGGTGCCACCACCCCCACCACTCAGAGTGGGTTTCTCCTGAGTTAATATTCTCTGGAAAAGCTGGGCATGGTGGCACATGTCTTTAATCCCAGCACTTGGGAGGCAGAGGCAGATGGATCTCTGTGAGTTCAAGGCTAGTCTGGTCTACAAAGTGAGTCCAAAATAGCTAAGGATACACAGAGAAACTCTGTCTCAAAACACCAAAAAAAAAAAAAAAAATATATATATATGTAACTGAACTTTTAAATTATTATTTATTTAACTCTTATTTATTACTAAATTCACTTATAACAAACACCAACAATTTCTTA
>CAJQZJ010001333.1:1009262-1031975 GCA_907164525.1 Lophiomys imhausi
TACAGAACACACTAAGCTTTGAGGTCACACTCATCTGGCAGGGCTGTAGCACTGGCATGTAAACTCAAGAAGCAAAGTAGGTACCAGCACATTCAAACGGTGTACCCAACGAACATCCTTTAAATATCGAAGTGAGAAATAAGAATGCAACATGATCACAGTATCTGAAAGATGGTAGGAAGTAAGGACAACTGTGTAAAGCTTGAGGCTGAAAGGCGGTTCACAGCTTAATTTCTTTGGCTTCTTGGGTAGGCCACCAGAATAGGAAGATGTGAGGTTCTGGTTCATGGATCATATAACAGACCCATCCCTGACTCTGCTGAACGCCAAGATTTCTCCATTCAGATTCAGATATCAAATGGGTTTTAGGGACCAGCTTGGCTATGTCCTTGGGCAACATGACGTGTTGGTACTTGAACTCCTAGTCATCGTATTTGTCCGAATAGTAAATTTGTATGACCTAACTGTTCTGCCCAAAGGCGCTTAGCCCCGCTCCGCTGGCCTCCAGACAACTTCCAGAGTGATTTTCTAAATTTGCAACTTGACTCTGGCTAGAAGACTTCCAGAGCAGTCAGTCACAGGGACAGGAAGCAAACTTTCCTATTTAAACAATTAAAAGTACAAGTGACTGACAGGCCTCTGATGCTTGGAAGGACACCTGCGAGATTGAAAGTACTGCAGAAAGGACAGAACTGGCCACTCAGCCCTGCCAGGACTCTCCACCTCTCCTCTCTGCTGCTCTTCTCTGCCCATCTTTGCACAGTGGCTGCATTCTCTTCCCCAGAGATCCCTGTATCACGTGGCAAAGACCATGGCCACTCAGAGCCCCAGTTTAGGAATTTCAGCAGACAAAAGCACTTTCTTTCTCCACTTCTGAAAACCAATTCCAGGAAAGGTATCTGCCTTTATGTGGGTCATCAACCTTAGGGTGCTTTCTTTCTTTCTTTCTTTCTTTCTTTCTTTCTTTCTTTCTTTCTTTCTTTTTATTTCTTCAAGTTACATCTCAATCGCAGTCCTCTCCCTATTCCCCCTCCAGCCTTCCCACCTTCCCACCCTCAACCCCCCATCCTCTTCCCTTTTTTTTTTCTTTTAAGTTTAAGGTATATCTTATTTCCCCCTACAGTTTCCCCTTTCAGTCCAACAAATGGCTCTTTCTCTTATAATAATAAATACAATACAAAAAAACAGAGGTAATTAGGCCCCAGTTATGAGGGTTATATGGCTTAGCATACATTCCCAATGTCCACTCCATATGTATTTGGTACCTGACTTTAACATTCTACTATCTAAACATCTCCATGAGTTTAAAGGTCTATATCTGACTCAACATTCATACTAACCTGCAACACAATTTTAAAAGTATCTTCCTAGATCTATAACACTCTCTTGACTCCTAAACAACTCAAAATTAAATTATGAGACTCTAGCTATCTGTTCTTCAACCACCTCAGAGACCTGAGAGGGATAAATATATCTGATTTTATAGGAAGTGCAGGGCCTGCAGCTTCCAAAACTAAGAAATGACATACCAGTGGCTGCGCATGCCGGTAGGATTTGCTGAAGGAGGCAGAGGCAGGAGGACCACGAGTTCGAGGCCAGCCTGGGCTACACATTTTAAGCCGGTTGTGGTGGTGCTTTCTTTCTAAATCACTGGTGAAGTCACCAACTAAGCAGGTGACATTGCTTAATCAGTTTTAAAAAAAAATTGAGGAGAAGCCATTACCGCTTCTATTACAAGTGAAGACACAGACACAAAGAAATTAAGGGGCTCTCCAAAAGCCACAGTTACTCACTGATGGAATTTGAACCCAGACAGTCTGACTCCAGAACCCATGCCTCTACCCTCTTTATCTGGGTGTACAGGTTTATACTGCACAGAATGGGGAAGCTCAGCACATGGTGGACACAGGCAAATGAGGGCTTGCGTGTGCCCACTCCTTCGGCAAGCACTGAGATGCTGGTGGTGATGGTTTGTTTAGGGAGGGACTAGGGCGAGGATCTGTAACTGACAGTCCCTCCTTTGCCACATCTGTCAGTAGAGGAGTGACTTCCCAGAGAAAGAAGGCAGGCAGGCAGCTGTCATGTCTGACCACAACAGGAGTTCCTAGTGTTGGTCATAGGCCAGGCTTGCTACGCACGCACTCAAAGGTATCTGAGTCTGGAAGGGCATACAGGAATAGTACTCTGGGTCAGTGTCTCTTTTCTATTCTCATTGTCTTCTTCTATTAAGAGAGAGGAAGGCTGGGCTGGAGAGATGGCTCAGAGGTTAAGAACACTGGCTGTTCTTCCAAAGGTCCTGAGTTCAATTCCCAGCAACCACATGGTGGCTCACAACCATCTACAATGAGATCTGGTGCCCTCTTCTGGAGTGAATGCGTACATGCAGGCAGAACAATGTATACACAATAAATAAATAATCTTTAAAAAAAAAAAAAAAAAGAGAGAGGAAGGCTGAGGCAGGAGGATGCCATGAGTTAGAGGCCAGCAAAGGGTACATAGGAGAAGAGGTGGAAGATGGAGAAGTTGGAGGGGAGGGGGTAATAAGAGAGACTAAGGCCAATTTCTTATGTTTGTTAGGATTTGATGAGCTAAGTAACCAGCTATTCATACATCATGACACATGCAAAGTTGTAGAAAATGTCACCTGCATAGGACTGAACACTCTGGCTCTTAGTGTGCATGTCATTGAGGGTCCTCAGCCCTCACTTATGACAGCATTGGGTCTATTCCTCTGACAGTTACTCAGACCCTGATTCTCTCTAGCTTTGCTCTGTTTTTTCAGGATACAACCTAAGAACTACTCTTGGTTCCAGAGAGCTACAAAGGGAGGGAAGTGGGGAGAGGGAGAGGGAAAGGGGAGGGAGCAGAGGGGTGGTGTGCTGAGCAAGTGAGTGGCTGGTGGGAAGTGAGGATGGAGGGGGTTCCAAGAGAACTGACAAACCAGGAACAGTGACTAAGGTGAAAAGAAACAGAAAGAGACCAAAACTGGTAACACTTTGGTGGTTGAGACTTAGAGATGATCCACTTGAAAGTTATTCAATGCCATTCCCCTTAATTTTTTTTAGACAGAGTCTCCTTTTGAAGCCCTGGCTGGCTTAGAAGTCAGTATGTAGACCAGGCATATTGCAATCCTCTGCCTCTGTTCCCTGAGTGCTAGTGTTACAGGACTATGCTACCTACCATGCCTAGCTCTTCAATGACTGAAAAAGACACTAAAACCTTACCTGGATGTGGTCCCATAAGCCCCACATCCTAAGGAACGTTTAAGACTAGACTAAGCAACATGGTGATTTCCAGGCTCTCCTGAACTGAAAAGTGAGACTCTATCTGAAAAAACAAAGACAAAACACAAACAAAGAAACAAACAGGGCCCAGAAGATTTGTCTGTGGGTAAAGACACAGGCAAACGAGACTTGATGTTCAATCCCCAGGACCCGTATTGACAAAGGGGAGAACCAATTCACAAAAATTGTCTTCTTACCGACACAAGTGTGTCTTTGCACACGTGTACACATGCACACCCACAAATGTACACAAACAAATGAATATAATAAGAAATTAAACAAACAAAAGCAGAAAAATATACATATAATAACATCTAAATGTGCACACTTGGAATTCCACCCCTGCGGAGCCTGAGGTAGGAGGATTAGAAGTTTGGAATCCTGTCTCAAAAACTACAGTAAAATCCGAAGCTGATGAGGATGATAAAAGTGCTCGCTGTACAGCTGACAACCTGACTTCTACCCCCAAGACCCACATAAAGGTGCGAGGAGAGAATCCACTCCTCAAAGTTGTCTAATTTCCACAGGCACTCCATGAACACATGTGTCTACCATCACATGGTGCATGCATTGGTAATAATTATAATTATAATAAATAAGTTTAAAAGATCAGAATTGACAAGGCAAGCTGCCTAGATGGAGCAAGGTGGTTTGTTCGACTTCCACATAGGGTTTCTAGGAACAGGGTTTGCAAACCAGATCCACGCACAAGGAACATTCTGCTGGCAAGACTCTGAACTACTTGTGTAATCATCCACCCGAGACTTAGGCTCCTAGGGCAACAGCCATTCCATGTGTGAATTGTTGTCCTGGTGCTTTTTGAGCTACAGTCTCCAGAGGTCGGATGGCACTGGAGTACCAAACTTTGCTTCCTTTGACATCTGTTGTTTGGTGCTGCTTGTTGGGGCCTTCTCGGCCTCTCATCTTCAAGAAGGCTAACCCCCAGGTTACAAGATGGTTCACCGAGTAAAGGGACTTGCTGCCAAGGCTGACGACCTGAGCTCATTACCTGGAACCTACATGGTAGAAGGAGAGAACCGACTCCCCAAAGATATGCTCTGACCTCTACATGAGTGAACGCATACACATGAAATAAGTATGCAAAAGAAAACCTTGGAATGATTTAGGTGCTAACTGGGGGCAGGGGGCTGGCTAATCCAGGACTCTTCACCACCCAGGACTAAATTCTGAGAGGATTGGAGCTGGAGGGCCTCTTACTGCATGAGTTAGTCACATTCCATCAGCTGCCACATTCTACTGGCAAAATAAGCCGCTAATCCGGTGAAAGAAGATCCAAGAGGTAGAGAAACAGATTTGATAGAATATCAGTCACACAGAAGAGGGCTTTTATACAGCAAGGAGAAGAACATGTGGCTTTTTTTTTTTTTCAATTTATCACATCTCATTTTCTCTAACTCTTTCAGTTACTGTGGCATGTGTTTGGGAGTATAAAGATAACAATGTAGTATGCGTGGGAGAATGTGGCAAATGCTGCTAGCTCTGCTCTTTATTCAGTTTCCATTTCTTTCCAATTAACAGGACTTCAGTTATTTTTTTTTTCCCAAAGTGGCAGTGTGCCCAGTTACAAATATTCAGTTCCCCAGATTCCCTGTGTGACCTATTTCTGGCCAATGGATGTAATGAGAAGTCTCCTGATCAAGGCCTTAACAAAGCTGTTGTTTTCTGAGTGAAAGGAAACAGAATCAGTAGTATGTAGTATGTGTCCCTTTCCCTTCCCTCTGCTCCCTCCCTGTGTGGGTCGTGTATCTGACACCTGGGGTAGAGCCACCACTGGAAATCACGAGGGTGATGTGAAGGACAGCAGGATGGAAGGACAGAAGCCACGGGACATCATGACATGCCTCTGGGCTTCCAGAAGCCTGAGAATGAGGCAGGATAGAAAGCCGGTGTAGATTATGGGGTTAGGGGAGGGGAAGAGGATCCCTCACCCCAGAGTCTGACCTCTCACTAGCTAAAAATTCTAACACAATTAACAATACTTGAGGTTCACAAAGAGGCAGAATTCCTTTTATGAAGAGATATTTCAAATAAGAATAAATACATAGCAACAAATTACATTTAAGCCCTGAATATATATGACCTTTCCCTTTCACAGCTGCTTGACTGGAAGTTGCTAGGACTCTCTTCAGAAGCTCCATTTGTAGTAAAGGACATATCATCTCACTGCCCCCCCCCCAAACTTGTACAACCCTGGCTGCTCTTAGTTTTATCTTATCAGAATCTAATCCCACCCGAGTCACCTCTGGAGCCATCCTATAATCCTACTTATTAAAGGGAGGAGGGTTCTTAGCAACCCTTTGAGATTTAATTTGAGATCCACTAACACGGCATGTGTGGCTACTTCAAAAACACTTATGTACAATGCTCCTTTGAGAAGCCCTTAACTGGCACACCTTATTTGTCTTCAGACCGCCTTTCATTTTTAAAATAAATTTTAAAATAAATTCTAACTCTGCCTCATACTAGCTTATCCTGAAACTTTTTTCTGAAGTGTATAGTCCAGGACCGGCCTCATCTGAGTTGAGGTCCCTGAAAGATGAAGGGAAAAATCCTCCCGCTGCTGGCAGCAGTGCTGGGCTGTGTCAGACATGAGCAACTCCTACTTGCTTAGGTCATGGGAACTGTGGTTTCTACCACCGGGGGATTTCCTAGGAGATAAGGCTGGGAAGGAAGGCAGGAGGCTGATCACAGGGCTGTGACGTGGCTGTTAGGCACACACTGCAGCCTCTGTGAAAGCTGGCATGAGTTTCTGTCCTATGCACATGGGTTTGTGTGTGTTTGGATGTGCACAGGCCTGGATGAGAGGGAATGAGTGTGTCCGTAGAAAGGTTTTAGTCCTTTCTATTCTGCTGTAATAGAATACCATGGACTGGGTCATTTACAGCGAACGGAGATTTATTTGATGGCTTTGGAGGCTGAAAAGTCTAAGAACATGGTGCTAGTTTCTGATGAAGGTCATCTTGATGTAAGATGGCAGAAGATATCACACGGGAAGAAGAAATGGAGGGAGAGGATGTTCCCTCTTTTATAAGAAGCACATGCCTGGGCTGAGGAGATGGCTACGTGGGTAAGAGTTCCTGCTCCACACACCTTACAACCTGAGCTGCCATCCCTAGATCCTATGTACAGGCTTGATCGAGTAGGGAAAGCTGTAACCTCACTGTGCTCCTACAGGGACATGGGAAAAAGAAACTGGGGAAATTCCAGAGGCTTGTGGTCCAGCTAGCCTGGTTTACACAGCAGCAAAGAGACCCTGTCTTGATTGGTGTGAAAAGGGAAGCATCAACATCCAGAAGTTATCCTTCGACCTCTACATGTTCACATATCTACATCCCCGCGCATATGAAAACACAGACAAGGGGCTGGAGAGATGGCTCAGAAGTTAAGAACACTAGCTGTTCTTCCAGAGGCTCTGGGTTCAATTCCCAGCACCCATATAATGACTTCCAGCAGTCATGTATGACTCCAGTTCCAGGGGATCCAAATTGACAAGTGCACATGATACACAGACAGACATAAATGCAAACTAAACACTCACATACATAAAGATGCACACACACAGATAGACACGTACACAAAAGAAAACACATATTATGATAACGAAGACACTCTCATTAAAATGACGTGAAGCCATTCAAGAGAAGAGAGCCCTCAAGACCTCACCATTTCTGAAGGTTCCACATCCCAAACTTGTTGCATTGGGTATTAAACTTCTAATACATTGACTTGGGAAACACTCAAACCATTGCAGAATCGCTGCAGTTGCAAAACTTGAAGACAAATTTGAATCCTGATTTTGAAAGACCAAAATAATAGGCCGAGAGTGGAAAGATAATGGTAGTGGCTACAAAACGTATGCTTAGATTCTTTAAAATGATGTTGGAATGGGAGGGCTTAGTTTCATAGCCCCGGGGTTTGAGCTGACTGAAGAGGCTTTGAATGAGATCACCCAAGGAGCTGTGAGTGCCAGAAGTCCGGCTTTCTCTCTGTCTGCAGACTCCTGGGCTGCCAGCCCACAGCCTCTGCACAGAGCATGCACTGGGGATGAGCATCAGCCCATCTCAGAGCTGGCCAGTGGAGCTGTCCAGAGGAAGACCAGGATGCCAGCCAGGGACCAGGAGGTTTAACTTGGCCAAGAAAAAGCTTGGCAAGGTCTGATAATAACCATAATAGCCATCTATCATCATGAGGAAGCTGCACCTAAAATCTAGCGTCTTACCAACAATAACAATTTGCTCACAACTCCACAGTGGGGCTAGAGAATTTTTTCTCTGTCTGGTGTAAGGTTTCTGCATGTTTGAAGCCTGTGGGACATCCAGGGGCTGTCCTTCTTCATGTTCCTCCATCCTCTTCTACATGGCTTCTCATCCACGGGAAGGTGGACTGTACATGACCTCTCAGAGCATAAGGTCAGTGGGGGAGACTGCTATCGGATGCTTTGGGCCTGTATCCAGCATTCCTGTCACCATCTTACTTGCCTCACCAAGGAAGTCGTGGAAACCAAGTCGAAGGACAACGTGGAAAGTGATCGTACAAAAATTTGGGAATGTGGCTGTTTGGGGGCTGGTTTATAACAGTCTATCAAAATAACAAATATTTAGAGTTCACAAAGAATAGTTACTTATGTTGTCTTATTTCATCTTGACAAGGAAACCAAAATACAGTTAGCAGTGCTAGAAAACCCAAGCCAGAGGAGCTTACTAATTTGTAGCACTTACCAACTCCCATGGCACAAATACTACTACAATGCCAATTTTAAACAAATATTTATTTAATCTCTATTTTCTGTGTATGTGCACCATAAGTTTGCCTGGAACCCACAGAGGCCAGAGGACAGTGTCAAATTCCCTGTAACTGGAGTTACAGACAGTTGTGAGCTGCCATATGGGTTCTGGGAACTGAACCCCAGTCCTCTGTAAAAACAACAAGTTCTCTTAATCACTTAGTCATCTGTAAAGCTCCCTAAGTGGCCAAATTTTAAAAACAGTTTTTATTTTTATCTTACGTGTATGGGTGTTTTGCCTGCACATATGTCTACATACCGTAACACGTGTGCCTGGTGTCCATAGAAGTCAGAAAATGGTGTCAGAGCCTCTAGAACGGAAGTTAGAGATGGCTGTTAGCCTTCATGTAGACACTGCAACTTGAACTTGGGTCTTCTGCAAGAGTAGCCAGTGCTCTTAAACGCTGAGTCATCTTTACAATCCCGTGGATTGCCAGTTTTAAGTGACCAATATGAGGTCCCTGGGGGTGGAGATGGGAGGCAGTCCCACAGTAGTTGGCCATGGCACTGTAGGGTGGGTCATCTATCTGCTTACAGACACAAAGATGGAGCTTATTCAAAATCACTCACTACCAACGGTGGCAGGTCTGAGACTCAGCCAAATTGTGTCGATTAGTCCAGCATCACCCCGCCTAGGAGCATTTTCCTTCAAATATCTGAAAGACCACTACAGAAGGAAAACTGTCATCTAGTTTGCCCAAGAAGACAAAATAAGTCACCTTAAGCTTTAGAGAAGAGTAATTTTGATGTAAAAGAGTCAATCTGGGGACAAAACCTAGGACTATAGAGTCTTCCAAAGGGCACCAAGTGCTTTGTGCCAATCTTCTTTGAGCCATCATAAAAGTGGTGTCAGTTCAGGAATAAGCCTTTGAAGATTTCTGAATTTGGGGAGAAATTGAACTAGACTACATTGAAGGTCCCATTTATCCCCTATACTCTTGGTTGTAAGAATGTAGTGAATTCCCCAAATTTGATTCACTTAAGACCCTTTTGAGATCAAATCAGGCAAGGGGAGCAAAGAGAACTGAAAAGAGGGAGGAGGAAAGGGAAGATTAAAACTTGGTGGAGCACGGACAGATGAGAAGTCCCCTTCTGGGGAACTAGGAGGCCCACACAATCAGTGTTGGAAAATGGCCACAACTAAGGTTGGTTGTCTAAGTAAGGTCTAGGCATCGGAGTCTGAAGATGCCTAATACCAAAACTCAATTTAATTTTACATCAACTCAGTTCACATGACAAGAGATAGCACCAGATCTAGTGAGTCTGAAACTCTAGCTGTTCTCAGCATGGCAGAGAACAGCCACGGACTGCAGCTGGCTTTAGATAATCCGCTGTCTTTCCAAATAGGCAGCTTTAACTTTTCTCAGGATTTAGCGTCTTGTCTCTTTAGCTCAGTCAGCTTCTCCCCCATCTTGCTGTCTCACTGAGCTCCGTGGGGGCATTCAGCATTCTGCTGGAGGTAGACTCCGTCTCTTGGCCACTTCTGCCCCCAACCTTGGGGCCTTCTGTTACTATTTTAAAATGACAGTCATGAAGCTACAAGTTTCCCTAAAGGCACTGCTCAAACCCCAAGGATAGACTCCCAGCATTTGTGGACAGACACCCAGGATGATTCCTGGGATTCCTCAAGAGATAACACAAGAGAGTCACAAGGACTCAGAGCTAACAGGGAATGCTTGATTGAGACAGTTAGCAATAGAGGAAACTCATTACTGCACACACGAGTCCACACCCCAAATAGAGTCTCTGGCCCTGAGGAGCTGGTATTTCTTGGTGCTGAACACCCAGAAAAACAAGCAAGCGGATCACATGACACCTGGCCCTGCGCTCTCAGCAGGCAGCTCCCACAGGCACGATCAGACTGCCAGGAGGGGGGTTGTGCAATATAGCCTTCCCAAATTCTTGGGTTCAAAATCTAATCCACAAATTCATAGGTTGATAGTGGAGGTGAGATCTTTGGGAGGTGATTAGGGTTAGATGAGTTCACGTGTGGAGGGGTCAGTGGCTTTATCAAGAGGAGAGATTGAGCTGACACACTTGCCCTTCTGCCTAGTAATGATGGAGACCCTCACCGAATGTCGCCATCGTTCTCTTGAAATCTCCAGCCCTCATAACTGAAAAGCATTTTTTTTCCTTTACAGATTACATAGTCTGTGGGGCTAAGAAGGTGGCTCAGTAAGAGCATTCCTGACACAAACATGAGGACTTGAGTTCAAACCCTGAGGACCGTGTGAAAAGGCAGGACGGAATTCTCCAGACCCTGGGGTGACAGATAAATGCACGTATCCGGTGTTTCTGATAAGATTTGATATAGTCACAAGTGTAATCATTTATCAGCACAGAAAATTATGTCTCGGTCTGTGCTTCATGGTGTGTTGGCAGATGGTGTCTTGTTTGTATGCATAACCAAGATGTGGAGTCTGTCTTTCCACGTCAGCCCTTATACTCACGGAGGGATGAATCCTGCAGGCTTCTGTTCTACACAACGTGGACAGATCTCCCATGTGTGATGAGGCTAGAGAGGACTATTGGTAGCTGCTGCCAATAGTTTCTCTTGGCTCACTCACTCTGGGAGAACCTAGTTGCCACACCCTGAAGACAATGAGGCAGGGCAGGAGGCACCGGCTGTGAGCAGCCGTGTCTCTGGGCAGTCTCCAGGAAGGAACTAAGCCCTGCAGCGACCACATGACTGAGTTTGCAGGCAGATCCTTCCTCAGAAGTCTTGGGATAAATGGCAGTCCCAGCAAACAATTCAGCTGAGACCACAGGCCGGATCCACAAAGAGAAGCCACTAGCTTTCTAACCGGCAGAAGATTAAGTTTATTGTTTTAAGCTGGTAAGTTTAAGTTCACTATACAACAATCAAAACAAGCAAACAAACAAACATTTCCTTTTTTTGGCTCTGCACTTTTCCTAGAAAAGAAAAAAAAAAAGGTAAATATCTTTCACCAGAAGCCTCCAAAAAGGACTCTCCTGGCTTGGCTCAGGGGGGTGAGACTGAAGCAAACAATCAGCTTGAAGGAATCTTCCCTGGAGGGCTGGGGAGAGATGCGCAGGAATTCGGGACCTTTTCAGGCCTTGGGAACACATGCCAGCTCCTGAGCACTATTGTGAGAATGTCTCCTGTCTTCTGGGAAAATGTTCACCAGATAAGTGCACCACGCATGGGCCTCACGATGCTGCAGAAATGGAACTTCGGGGAACAGAATGAGCACTCAGGACTCTAGCTTTTCAGAGGAGACAGTTGTTCCTGGTGATGCTTTTTGGAATAAGGGCCGAACCTGTACTGAATACTCACTCCCCCCAGGCTTCCTGCCGGTTTCACTCTGACTACTAGGCTAACATTTCCAAGAGAGGACAGTCTCTGAAATGAGCAAAAAGCATCCCACAAGGATTTGCACTCAGGAGAATACAGCCCCACTTGGCTTTTCTGATAAACTTACTCATTGGTGGGTCCAGAATTGCAGGCTCCCTGAGGGTCGTCCTCCGTGACACTCATGCGCATGCACCAAGTTGAGGTCTGCCTTGCTTTCTCTCCAGAAAACCTAGAGGTGAAAGGAGAACCTGAGGCCCTAGCATTTGTTTCCTAAAGCTCAGCTGAACTAGGCTGATGCTTTTCTCCTTGCCTCTGAAGTGTAGACTCAGAACCTCTTAGGAACTTCCTGTGTTAAAGATACAACAAGAATATGGCTGTTTCCTCCCTTCTAGAAGAACACACGGAACCAACAAACCAGGAAGGGGGGGTGCTGCCTGGTCTCTGAGGTCAGGAGCAAGCAGCGCGAGTCGAGTGGAGAAGTATCCCTCTGCTTTCATAGTTTGCAAAATTATGCCAAGTTAATTTGGTGCAGCTGGGGAGTATGGGAGGCTCTGTCAGGGTCTGCTGTTTGTGAGCCAGCCACCTCATCTCTCCAGCTGTTCATGACTGTGTGTGCGCGTGCGTGCGTGCGTGCGTGCGTGCGTGCGTGTGTGCGTGTGTGTATGTGTGTGTGTGTCCTAAAGGAAACAAAGATGTAGAGGGAAAGGAAGACGTTAGAGCCAGAAGCTAGTTTCTGCCAACAGGAACAATGGGTGCGATTGTGCTTCTCATATGGAGGCAACGCTGTCAAGGGGCACGAGACACCAATGCACACTGTAACTGCATGAGGGCCCTGCCATGGGAGTGTCCAGATGTACTCTTTCAGGACTTCAGGCTCTCGGAATACTGGTCCAAGAATGGCAGGGGGTGGCCAGTTTCTTGGTGGCCTCTTCAAGTACTGAGAAAATGCAAATACTGTGCTTGCTCTGTAGCTTCCTCAAAACAAGTGCAAGTCCTCCTCAGGGCCAGGTCACACTTTCCTCTCAATATTAATGGAAAAGCAGTCCTGATCTTGTTTCAGGAAAGCTTCCCAGGACAGTAGCCAAACTCTTACCCAACACACACACACACACACACACACACACACACACACACACACACACACGGTATAGGGTGTGTGGGAGTGGGGATGACCACTTCATGTGATTTCCTCCACTGCCTGGAATGTGCTGGAGTCAGGAGACTTCTCCAAGGAAGAGCCACACAGCATCTGAGAGGCAACATGGTGTGCCTGGTGCCTCAGCTCTATCAGCACCCACCTCAGGCAAGCGCCTTAGCTCCTTTAAGTAATTACCTCACGGTGGAGAAAATATCTACCTTATGAGTCTGGAGGCAGGACCCTAGTAAAAGGCTGCCTGGGGAGGAGGTCAGAACACCGAAATTTAGTCTCTGGCTTGCATTTAATTGAACTTGACCTACCCCATTAAAAACTCAGCAATGCAGGAACAGTTGATAAGTCCCATGTCATGAGTCCCATGGGGCATCGCCACCTGAGACCCCAGCCTGGCCCTACCTGTTTTGCTAATTGTGCAGAGAGCTGGGGTGGGCAATCTGGCTTGCCCTGGGCATTTCCATCCTGGTAGAGTGATGTGGCTGGAGGTGGATGTTTTGTCCCTTCCCTCTACCCCATTCTCCTAAGGGTAGTGTCTGCCTCTGCTTCTCACAACCTATTCTCTTTATTGGTTATGGTGTGAGGTTTTTATTATTTTTAAATGTACTTTTTTTTTTAGTTTTTTTGAGACAGGGTTTCTCTGTGTATTCTTGACTGACTTGGACTCACTTTGTAGACCAGGTTGGCCTTGAACTCACAGAGATCTGCTTGCCTTTGACTCCCGAGTGCTGGGATTAAAGGGGTGCACCACCACACCCGGCTATTACAGACAGCTGTGAACTGCCATGTGGGTTCTGGGATTTGAACCCAGGTCCTTTGGAAGAGCAGTCAGTGCTCTTAATCTCTGAGCCATCTCTCCAGCCCTAAATATACTTCTTATTTGTGTGTGCACACCTGTGTGTGGAGATCAGAGGACAACTTTTGGGAGTTGGTTCTTCCTTTCTGCCTTGTAGAGAGGCAGGGTCTTTCTTGCTTCTGTCATGTTGCACACCCCAGGCTAGCTATCCCTGGAGCTTTCAGGCTTAGCACTGTGGCAGTGCTAAGATCACAGGTGTTCACCACTGCATCTGGTTTTTTACAGGGGCTCTGAACTCAGCAGGCAAGCACTTTTATCCACAGAGCCACCTCTCTGGCCCTGGCCCTGTTTTGTTTTGTTTTTAAAACCCGTTTATCTATCCATCCATCCATCCATCCATCTATCTATCTATCCATCTATCTATCTATTTTGTGCATACGTGTGTTAGTTTTTGTCTCTTTGACAAAAGCTAGAGTCATCCGGAAAGAGAGAACTTCAACTTAGAAAAAAAAATGACTCCATCAGAAAACTGGCCTGCAGATAACTCCATAGGGTATTTTCTTGAATAATGATTGATGTGGGAGGGCCAGTCACTGTGGGCAGCACTGCCCTTGGGTAGGTGGTCCTGGGTTGTGTAGGAAGGTAACTGAAAGCCTGGCATAGTGATACTTGCCTTTAATCCAAGCTCTGATGAGGAGAGGCAGGTGGATCTCTGTGGGTTTAGTGCCAGCTTATTCTATATAGCAAGTTCCAGGACAGCCAGGACTACATAGAGAGACCCTGTCTATGGAGTATAAACAAACAGAAAGAAAGGAAGGAAGGAAAGTAGCTGAGAAATCCAGGGAACGGAAGCCAGCCTGCATCATTCCTCCATGGCCTCTACATTAATTCCTGCCTTGAGTCCCTACACTGACTGCCCTTCATGATGTAAGATGAAATAAATCTCTCTTTTCCAAGCTGCTTTCAGTCATGTAGTTATCACAGTGTGTGTGTGTGTGTGTGTGTGTGTGTGTGTGTGTGTGTGTGTGCAAACAAAAGAGTATCCACAAGCTTTCTAACCCAAACCTTAGCCGAGTGCAGTGGGTTCTCAAATCTCCAGTACTGTCTGGATGTGTTGACACAAATCTGTGATCCCAATACTTAGGAGATGGAGAAAGCTAAAAGTAAAGACCTGTTTTATTTTCTTTATTTTGTTTTGCGTGTATTAAAGGCTAAGCATGCTTGTGCATGCCTCTAATCTCAGCACTTGGAAGTAGAGGAAGCTCAGGACGTCAAGGTCCTTCTCTTAGCAAGTTCAGCACAAGCTGCATACGACCCTGTCTCAAAACCCAAAAAACATCAAGATGGCTCAGTGGGTTAGGTGCCCCATGACCTGAATTTGATTCCCAGGAACCACACAATGGAAGGAGAGAGCCAACCCTGGGAAGTTGAACTCTGACCTCCACAGGAGCACTATGGCACACATACAAATACACACACATACCTACACCCAGCAAATAAATAAATAAATGTGATTCAAAATTTCAAACAGACAAATAAAAACCTATTTGCCTATGCCTTCAGGAATCACCAATCACAACACCTCCAGTTCAGTTTGTAAGCAAATAATTGCCTTAAGATGATTCTAACACCCAATGATGACAAGGAAGTATGAAAAGTTCCCCCCTTCATTTCCTATTCTGACTTGTTGTGAACCAAATTGTGATCCTTCAGAGTTCGTATGCTGAAGCCTTAACCTCTGATGAGACCACAGCTCTTGGAGAAAGGACCTTTAAGGGGTAGTTACGTTATGGAGGGCTTAAGAGTGAGGCCTTTATCCGTGAGCTTGGCATCCTTGTAAGAGGAGGCCTGGTCAGGAGAGATGACTTAGTGGTTAAAAGCACTTACTGTTCTTACAGAAGAGCCAGGTTTTGTTTTCAGTACCCACATGGCATCTCACAACTGCCTATAACTCCAGTTCCAGGGCATCTGATGCCATCTTCTGACCTCTGTTGGCCCTGCGCACATGTGGCACACATATATACTCTCAGGCACACCCACATACACATAAAATAAAACATATTTTTTTTTAAGAGAAGGAAGCCACACCAGAGGCCGGCTTGGCCTTTGTTTGTTATTGACTTGGATCAGAGTATTCAGGGTACCCACTGAGACTTCCAGCTTCATGTATCCTAGAACAAAAAATTGGACCAGGGATACTTGGACAGTGATAGAATTAGAAACCCTTAAGAAAGAGAAGGGTACTCACTTCTGGGAATGGAAGTGGCCAGAGGACTGGGAAAGGCCCATAGCTCAAGTGCCCTGAGCAATGAGTCTTATTTATACGCCCCCACTTTGTCTGGCATGAAGCGACTTTTTATGCTTGGTGTTTGGTACATGTATCCTTGGAGGGGTTTTCAGTCTTCCTCTGCCATTGGTTTATTTTCCATGTCAATCTTAAAAAAATATTCTAACCATCCGGGTATGGTAGCCCACACCTTTAAACCCAGCACTTAGAAGGCAGAGGCAAGAGGAACTCTATGAGTTTAAGGCCAGCTTATACCACATAGTGAGTTTCAGGACAGCCAGGACTATGTAGAGAGACCCTGCCTCAAACAAAACTAACTTTCCCTCTCTCTTTTTCCCTTTCTCTCTCTCTCTCTCTATATATATATAAAATGTATATATGTGTGTATATTATTATATATTATATTATACTGTATATGTGTATTATATATACATCATATATATGTATTAAAATACAAATATGTTAACTTACATACAAGATATTGTGATATTTTAGGACAATGAGTATTTTAGTAAATTCCCTTTCTTCCTGGTCTCACCAACCTCTGCTACTCCTAATACTCCTTTTAAACATCTCCCACCCTGCCCCATGAAGCCGCTTTTTCTCTTTCAGGAGAAAAGGACACACGAGTCGAGTCATTGATAATAATGCCTCTGGAACCTCCCTCTCCTCTCTCCTCTGCATACCTCAACTCCACTGAGATGGAAGGCCCTGGAGCAAGTTGGTCTGCCCAGCTGTGCTATCCTCTCTGGTAGAGCCGGCAGGCCTGACTGAGATCTCACGTGGCTGTGGCTGTGTGAAATTCAGACAGAGAGCAGGGTACAAAATAAGCAAGCTCTGCTGGCCCCTGATCACGGACTTTGGCCATCCAAAACTGTCAGAAAATAAACGGCTGCTGCTTGGACCACTTAGTCTGTAGTATTTTCTATGGCAACCCAGACAAAGTCATATACAACTTGTTTCTGAAACCCAGTACATACAAGGGCTCTTGAAAGAGGCTCTGGCCAGAGCCTCTCTTGCCACTGTGCTTCCAGGCTCTCTTCTCTGACATCTGGATTCCTGTCTCTACTTTGTCTCCTGTCTCCAGGCCACCTCCATTCTTCCTTTCATTTATCTGAGAGTCTAAAACTACAACATGATCCGCATATCAGTTAGGACAGGTTAGGTTATTCCAGAGTAACAAATGACCCACAGCCTAAGCGGCTCAGCACATAGACATTTGCTTGGATGTAATCTGTTTCCCTCATGGGCTGGCTGTGGCTCTGCATGTGTTCCAGGGTTATTCTCATTTTGGACCCCCAAGCTGATGGAGCAGTTCCTGTTTGGGGCAGTGTTATTCTGATGGCTGAGAGAAAAGAGAACATGGTGTACTCTGGAAAGGTTAGCAAAGGACTTGCCTAAAACTGACATGTGTCATACATCATTTGCTAAAGCTTCATATACCCCAATGTGATGTCATCAGGGCAGGGGAAGGGAGGCAAAGACTTGTAAGCTCTATGACAATCTACTATGATACTCCTCCCAATCTACTATGATACTCCTCCCTCCGTCTCAGTGCTCTCTTCTCTCCTATAACCCACGTGCTATGTGTTGAAAGAACCCTTGGGCTGTCTCATTGTCCCATGAAACCCATTCTCTCCAGCTCAGAGTGATTTTATCTTCTGTGACCTTTAGTGACTAACCAGTGACCCCCATACTAAAGTTGTTTTAGGTGTCTACCCGCTCATAACCTCAGGGGACCCAAGATCCATCCTCTACTGTCTAAATCTGGCTGGGCCACCAGGGTGGACAAATGGCCTCATGTCAACCAAAATATAGGTTCACAGAGGCTAGAAACTTTGCCCAGCCTAGCCTCTCCTGGGAAGTACAGCCACCTGTTAAGGAAGAATATACCTCTTGGGGAGGTGGCTAAAGCAGAAAAAATGCCTTGAGGCAGTCAGAATCCTGGTGGCGGAAATCACATGCAAGTTGGGTTAGGAGAGAAGGGAAACAGAGGAAGCAACTTTGAAAGTGAAACTGAGAACAGATGCATAGGAGGCAGAGTCACCATGAGGGTGGGTGTGGCCTTCCAGGAGAAAGATGGAGAGGCCCTGCCAAGCTGGGGCTGACTTGATTAGGACCAGTCATATGGCTTGCCATTATAAACTCCCACGTTCGTCCTGTCCACAAAACATGTCCCACGTTCGTCCTGTCCACAAAACATGAGTGAAGCCCTACTATGAGTTCAGAGAAACGTCAGCTTCTCTTGGTCCTGATTAGACTGGCCTCCAGTTTAGGTCCTCATCTCCTAGACAGCAAGTTTTATGGGTTGTTCTTCACATGCCAGACAGAGTGGGGGGCCTCAATAAGCAAGATTCCAGTGGCTTACCACTAATATCGATAACATTTGGCTCATTATTATCCTCTTTGTAGCCAAGACTAGAGAATAAACTAAAAGCATTATTTTGGGACAAATAAAAATGAAAACATAACTTCCTTCCCCAGGAAACAGTCTCGACACCCACTTAGCCCAAGCTTCTGGGCTTCCCAGTCAGTATGAGAGGATTGGGGGCCAGGGTGGACTTTTGGAACTGCTATAGACACCAGTCCTCTTAGTTGGGTTTCCCAGAGTCAGCCTCTTATGATGGCTTAGTCCCAAGGCAACAGAAGAATTGTAAAAAGGAAATACTAGCAGCAGAAAAAGAAGCAGCTGAGGCCTATGCCCACAGTCCTCGATTCTGTCCCCACAACCTTGGCTCAAGGCAGCCTTATCTTAGAATGTGACATGAGATTGGCATATGGTAACAAGCTGGTGACAGCTCGGTCCAGTGGCCTGCTTTTGTTCTTTGACTTCCTCCTTCTTCTCCCTCTTGCCTTCCAATTCCCCAAGAAGAAAGCAAAGTCAGATGGGGTTGGGGGGACTCAGGCAGGAGATAGGCCATCCAAACAAAGAAACAGTCTCATGTAGCCCCCAATAGTCTCAAATGCATATATAGCTAAGGATGATATTGAATGTCCCCTCCTTCCTGTTTTTACCTCCTGATTGCTGGGGTTACAGGTGTGATCCCCCGTGTCTAGTCTATGCTGTCCTGGGGGATTGAACCCAGGGGCTTTCTGCATGCTAAGCAAACACCCTACCCACTGAGCTACATTCTCAGTCCCAAAGAATGTTCATGTATGGCATTTCACAGACAAAGGCTGTGGTCAGGGTCCCCAGAGAGTCTCCCTATTCAGCTAGACACCAGTTTCTGCCAGGAAAAGGGTGAAACAGATACATTGATCAGTCACAGACAGACCTTGCTGATCAATGTCATCCTGCTTCTAAGGAAAGACCCTTGACTCCATGACTCTCCAGAGATGGGCAGAAAAGGCCACTGGAGAAAGATTTGGTCTCCCATAGGACAATGGAGAGAGCAATGTGGGCTTTCCAAGGAGAGGACTAACCAAAGAAGACTCCTGGCCTACTGTGGATGGATGTCCAGGAATGGGCTGGGAAGAGATTAGGGGCCTGTTTCTGTGACATTTGTATTATGTTTGAAAGTAGCTCAGTCTGGGGTAGATACCTGTGACAAACACAAAGCGTGGCATGGCACAGAAACTGACAGATGAAATGAGCTGGGGATACTGTCAATCAACACAAGGGTCTAACACAGCATTGTATGGATGGAATCCAACTTGCAACCCACCAGCCTTAAAGTGAACTGCTGAACACATGGAGGACACCTATCAGGTAAAGGACCATGCTTTATCTACTTATCAGCTGCAAACCAAGTGCAAGTCAGTCAACTGCCCTTTGCCTCAGTTCCCTCCCGTGTAATCCTAACCACAAGAGCTGGGGCACTGAGCTCTTTGGAAGTCTCTGACTCACAGTAAGACGATTGTACTGTGATTTCTGGTGCTGACAGCCTTCCAGAATGAGACATTGGATTCTCAGAAAGATACCTGCTTGAGAGGCCTTGAAGTAGACCACGCCCTCTGACTTCTGTCAGCGAGGGGTCAGTGGGAGCTGGCTGCCTGGCATTCCTCCAGATGCTGGAGTGAAGCTGAGGGACACCTCTGGAGACCTCTGGTTGCCACCGTCTTCTGTTCCTTAGAGGGACTGTGTGGCAGTGTGCTCCATTGGGGACATTTTGAGATGGGTGGTGCAAGAGACACAGTTCACCCTTCCAGGGACCAGAAGGCCAACGTCAAGGCCAGGCAGGGCTGGTCCTTACTGAGGACTTACTGGCTTCATGCTGTTCCCTCTTTAACTGCTGGCTGCTGCTTGCTTTCTTTAGCATTCTCTGGTTTGTGGACTCATCTCTTGACCTTTGCCTCCATTGTCACAGATGGGTGTTGTCCCCATGTGTCTGCCACCAAATTTCCTCTTTTTTATAAGGGCATGAGTCATGCTAAATCAGGGCTGATTATAATGACACATTCTAACTTGATTACCTCTCTAAACACCCTGTCTCCAAATGAGACCATGTCCTAATTACCAGGGTTTAAGACTTTAACCTGTTTTTGGAGGAGGAGGAGAAGGAGGAGGAGGAGGAGGGGCCTCATCGTACCTTGAGTCTGGGTTGAGGGTTGTAGTCATCTGGTCCTCTCTGACGACCTGCACCGGCCCTGCTGCCCTTCTCTCCTGACCTCTGGACTCCCACAGCCAGTAATCCAGAAGCAAACCCACTGAGGCTTGAAAGAGCCAATGCAAAGACACACAGGGGTCCCCAAGTCTCAGCCTGATGCTTCCAATATCTGGTGCCTTCTTAGGAGGGGCGTGGAGGGAAGGAAGATGAGCTACCCTGCTGGACCTCCTGTGACTCTCCATGACAGGGACTTTTGTCATAGGAACCACTGTGGGAGCTCAGAGGATGCTTTGGGCTGTGAGATCATTCCTGGGGGCAGAAACTCTGAGGGTAGCCAAAGAAATGGCCAGGGGAAGAGGTGTGTGTGTGTGTGTGTGTGTGTGTGTGTGTGTGTGTGTGCATGTGAGTATGAGTGTGCATGTGAGTGTATATATGTGTGTTTGTATATGTGTATGAGTATGAGTGTGCATGTGAGTGTATATGTGTGTGTTTGTATATGTGTATATGAGTGTTTGTGAGTATGTATGTATGTGTGTGTATAGGTGTTTGTATGTGTATATGAGTGTGTGTGAGTATATGTATGTGTATATGTGTGTGTTTGTATATGTGTATATGAGTGTTTGTGGGTATGTATGTGTTTGTGTGTGTATAGGTGTTTGTATGTTTATATGTGTGTGAGTATATGTGTGTGTGTATGTGTGAGTTGGGGGGAGGTGCAGAGGTGATCTCAGGTGTCTCCCTCTATTGCTCTAAGGCCCTCACTGTCTCTCATCAAGACAGTTTGTGAATTTTTCCTTACCTAGAAACCAACTACAAGCTCCATGAGGGCTTACCTCCCTTGGTGGCACCTAGCAGGTCCTCAGCAAATATGTGTTAAGTGACAGACCATAAGTGGCTAGGGTACATTAAGATGACAGTTTCAAGGACATTTTCAGTGAGACTCTTCTCTTGAGCTAACTTCCCCAGCACAGGCAGGACAAGGCTGGTTTCTCCCAGGCTGCATCCCTGCCCCCAGAATATCTGGAGGAAGAGTACAGGCTGATCTGTCAGGCCTCTAGGGGGACTCCCATACCCATGGTACCCTTCACTTCACAACAGCAGCTCCAGCAAGGGGCAAGCTCGGGAGGGCAGGAAAACAGAAAATTCAGGTGTGTGGTTTTAGATTCGAAAGTACCATCCACTGCCCTGTGGGGGGGAGGAAAAGTGGGTTCCCACCCTCTCCTGGGACCCACATCATCCTCAGGCCCCCAGCGGGAAGAGTCAAAGAGCTGTCAGTACTGTGGATAATTTGGGTCACACACAGCTTAATGAGAACTACCTACCCCTCCCTGCCTTGCTCACAAACCCCCCTAGAAATCAAGAAATGATCGGTAGGAGGTGTTCAGACTTTAGGCAAGTGGTTCTCAACCTTCCTAATGCTGTGGCCCTTTAATGCAGTTCCTCATGTTGTGGGGACCCCCAATCATAAAATTATTTTCATTGCTACTTCAGGACTGTAATATTTTTCTACTGTTATTAATCATAATGTAAATATCTGTACTTTCTGATGGTCTTATATGACCCTGTGAAAGGGTCACTCAACCCCCAAAAGGGGCCATGACCCCCAGGTTGAGAAACACTGCTCTAGGTTTTAGACAGAGAATCTTCCTGAAGACAGTTTGTTAAGAAAAGTCCACTTAGGAGTTAGAGATGCTGCTCATTCTGTAGTGTGCTTGCCAAGTACACTCAAGATTGAATTCCCAGCGCCACACAAAAAAACAGGGTGTGGTGAAGTAAGCCCAGCAGCAGGAATCGGGAGGTTCAAGTCTAAACCCCAACCTGGGCTACATGAGACCCGACTGAAAGGAAAAGAAAGGGAAAGAAAACAGTCCATTTTAGGATTCAGTCAAAATAAAAGTCAGGGCCCAGAATCTGCATGGCCCTCAACCCATCATTTTAAACTCTTCCAACTGGGCTGGAGGGAGTCTTATTGTCTCGAGCTATTGATCACAGCCTCCTAAAGAGGAAGCAGGGGAGGGTGTCCTCAAAAAGCACTGCCATTTGAAGGAAAGAGCAAGAGAGAGTACCCAACATTGGGGAATCCCCCACAAGATCCCCAGGCCTGGGAAGCGGAGATAGCAATATGGAGAATGAAGATTCAGCTCCACTTTGGCAGACAAAACAAAATCACCCCCTCTACTCTGTTCCTCGGCAATTACTACAGAGGTACCACAGAGTAAGCCAGGCAAAGAAGGCCACTACTGACTGAGAAACGGAAAGTGATGTTCAGGCTGGGAATTTTGAGGGAGTGGGGGATGAGGTGCTAGAGTTTTCCTTTCTAGGTTTACGAGGAGCTATTTAGTGAGTGTTCAAGTTATCTGTGGGTCAGTTGTTCAAACACTGCGAACTCAGGATTATTTACACTAAGGAGGGTTGGTCAGTACCATAAATCAAGGTTGCCCTTTCAAATCACGTTTTAAGGCATTAGGAGTGTGTGTGTGTGTGTGTGTGTGTGTGTGTGTGTGTGTGTGTGTGTGTGTGTGTGTGTGT
>CAJQZJ010001333.1:1042234-1085607 GCA_907164525.1 Lophiomys imhausi
ACATACATACATACATACATACATACATACATACATACATACATACATACTTTTCTCTGGAGTCCAGAAATGCCACAGCATCCTTCTTGCCTCATTCTGTCAGCCAGGGTAAGCAATAACACCCTAAGATCCTTCAATGGAAGGAGAGATATGCTTCACTTGCTAACCAGTGAAGCAACATGTATGTATGGTGGAGGAAGGATACAATAGGAGCCATCTTGGAGACTGTCTGCTACAGAGGAGGAAGATCATGGATGGACAGACAGATGAACAACAGAGAGAACTGAGGTAACAAAGGACATTTGAGCAGCTCCTACAAACGATGTGGCTGCTGGGGAAAGTCTGAGAAAGTGATATTTAAGTTACAGTGGGTAAGGCAAGGGATTTCTAGTCCATGAAGACCTAGCCAGGGAGAAGATCTAGCATAAAAGCCCTAAAGTGGAAATGGGCTAGGCATGTTTAAAGACTAGAGAGGACAGAGAGCACGGCTGGGGGATCAAGCAGTCAGGGAAACCAGATGTCATCAACCAGAGGAAGGAGGTGGGACTGGAAACCAACCATTGAAGGGTTCTGAACAGAGAAATGGTATTCTACAATTAGCATTATGAAAGGTTACTCAGCTGCCCTGCAGAGGACAGGCTGTTAAGTACAAACGTGAAAGTCACAAGATAGTTAGGGCTGAATGTGGGAGCCAAGGACACCTGGCTTGTTCCAGCTCCTGGTTCTTGGGAGACCAGAGAGAGGTAGGTATGGGGCTTGGGTGAGCAGAAGTGCTGAAGCTTAAATATATTCTGTCTTGGTTCAAGTCCTCTTCATGCCAGGGCGACCATCACAAAAGCTTTGTGCCTGTTGTTCACTCGAACGCAGCTGTCGGAGTTAGTGCCAATCCTTCATCTGGCTTCTTAGTTTTCTAGATTATTTTAAATCAGTATCTTTGTGTATAATTGGGCATTTTATAATAAGCTATGACTCTCACCAGGGGCCATTTCCTGTCCTTACCCCCCACATGCCCTATGCTCCAGTCACACACCATTACACGTAGTCCCTGAGCACATGCTCATAGATTACAATCCTGTGTATGACACATGCTGTCTCTTCTGCCCAGAGGGTTCTTTTGTCCTCATTTCCTTAGTTCATGGATCTAGTTCCTATCACTTCTTTACAATGTCACAGGTCATTTCTACCTTCTTCTGGAATTTCAGTTTTATTTAGATTTCTGTGCACTTGGCTGACACACAGCAGGAAAGATGGTCAGTTCCACCTCTTCCCATTAACTGAGATTTCTCAAAGGCAGAGATTGCTTCCAGAAGCCGGAATTTCTTAAGCTGATGTTAGAGAGTCTGAAGGTGTGCATTGCAAGATCAAATCACAGCAGAAAGAGGGACTGCGTGTCTTGTAATGAGAGGCTCTGTTCTCCCCAGCCAAATCAGCTCAGCACCTGACCAGTCAGTTGTGTGCTCTCTAGGAAGGCCCAGCAACACACGTTGACAGTCATCTTCACTGTTGGTAATTTCACTGCCTCATGGCTGGAGTCTCAGACTGCCATTGCCACCAAACTAGACTCTTTGAAGATCTGCAAAGCCCACTGTGCTGATGTGAGCTTCACCTTGATGTTCACAGTTGCCAACCCTGAAGTCCCCCAGACCATCTGCAGACCCTCTCATGTGCTTTTGCCTGCTGACTTCTCTGTTGGGTGCCCCCCCAGTCTCATAAGGTCTGATATAGAACTCAGCACTTCTCTTATCTCCAGTGCCCATGACTGGAGGATTATCAATTAATGGATGGATGGATGGATGGATGAGCTTGAATCCCTGTGAGTTCTTGTGGGTCATCCACTCTTCACTTAGGTTGCCAGGGTCTTGATCCGAGTCTCCACTTTGCACAATTACAGCAGTCCTAACCCTACCCTGCCTTGGTCTCCATCCTCCATTTTTTCCTGAGCTTCTGACTTGCATGCCCATATAACCTTGGCTTTCCTCTTTAAAGCCCTATACAGTCTTCATGTCGATAAAAACAAAGATTTCTGAGAACAGATTTGGTGGTTTGAATGAGAATGGTTCATATTTTTGAATGTTTGATTCCCAGTTGGTAGACTAGGAAGGATTGAGATATGGCATTGTTGGAGGAGATATGTAACTGGGAATGAGTTCTGAGGTTTCAAAAGCCCACACTAGGCCTAGTCAGTCTCTCTCTCTCTCTGTCTGTCTTTCTCTGCCTCTGTCTCTCTCTCTGCCTCCTGCCTACAGATAAAGATGTAAAGGTCTCAGCTTTTGCTCTAGACCATCTCTGCTTGCCTGTTGCCATGTTTCCTGCCGTGATAGAAATGGACTCACCCTCTGAAATAGTAAGAAAGTCTCCAATTAGATGCTGTCTTTTATAAGTTACCTTGGTTGTGGTGTCTCTTTACAGTAAAAGAACAGTAACTAAGAAAACCTATTTGCTAGAATAAAGTATTGCCCAATTCTCAGATAAAATGTAAAATCAATTAATTTTTTTAAACTGCATATTCTACCAGACATAATGGCATGAGTCTGTAGCTGTAACTCTTGGGAGGCTGAGACAAAAGATCATTTGGGTCCAGGAGTTTGAGGCTGACCTGGGAGACATAAGAAAACAAATATCTCCCAAAAACAATGCAGATACTGGAACTCCTTTCCAGACCCAATAAATCAATATTCTGCTGGGTGGGGCCAACACAGTCCCATTCAAAGGAGTGCCCATGGTAACAGAGCTGAAGACACCCACTCTGAGGATGATCCGTCGGATAAACCCAAGCTCCTTCCTTCTCTCCACCAAGCACTTCTCACATGCTGTCCTAGGCAAGTGCCTCCCAACTCTCCCACTCCCCCTCCTTCCCACTCAAACCCCCTGCTCTGGTTATTGGTACCAGGAATGACCTCTCTGAACGAATCCCTTCGTTGGGAGAACGCTTAGTGATCTATCATAACTTTGCTATACAAAGCACAAGACTTTTGTCAGAAACACAAAACTATAGGGTTGGGAATAGAACTCAGTGGTAGGGTGATGTCTAGCAGTTCACACTCACAGGCCCAGATGAGTCAGGCCCTTGGTGATTCCTGGGCACATCAGACAGTAAAAAGCCCAAGTTTATGTAATAACTAAATTCAAGAGTCATCTCTTCCAGGGAGCCTTCCCAGACCAACACACTCATCAAGTCCATGTCTCCAAATTAACACTAGGATGGTGACAGAACTTTTGGGGAGAACCATCAGATTAAAAGTATGACCTAGGACTGGAGAGATGCCTCAACAGTTAAGGGTACCAACTCTTCCAAAGGACCCAGGTTCAAATCACAGCACCTACACGGCAGCTCATGTCTGTAACTCCAAGATCTGACACCTTCACATAGACATACATGCAGCCAAAACATCAATGCACATAAAAAATAATAAATGTATTTATTACTATTGCCCTGTTGTACAGCTTGAAATCTGGGATGGTGATGTCTCCAGATGTTTTTTTATTGTACAGGATTGATTTAGCTATTCTGGGTTTATTTGTTATTCCATATGAAGTGGAGAATTGTTTTTTCCAAGTCTATAAAGAATTGTGGTGGTATTTTGATAGGAATTACATTGAATCTGTGTATTGCTTTTGGCCATTTTTATTATGTTGATCCTACCTATCCATGAGCATGGAAGATCTTTCCATCTTCTGATGTCCTCTTCAATTTCTTTCTATGGTACTGGTATAGAAACAGACCAGTGGATCAATGGAATCGAATTGAAGACCCAGAAATGAACCCACACACCTATGATCACTTAATCTTTGACAAAGAAGCCAAAACCATACAATGGAAAAAGGACAGCATCTTCAACAAATGGTGCTGGGCCAACTGGATGTCGACATGTAAAAGAATGAAATTACACCCATACTTATCACTTTGCACAAAACTTAAATCCAAGTGGATCAAAGACCTTAACATAAGGCCTGACACACTAAATCTACTAGAAGAGAAAGTGGGAAAAACCCTCGAACTCATGGGCATAGGTGACAACTTCCTGAACAGAACACCAACAGCTCAGCACCTGAGATCAACAATCAATAAATGGGACCTCATGAAACTGAAAAGCTTCTGTAAGGCAAAAGACACTGTCATTCAAACAAAACAGCAGCCTACAGATTGGGTAAAAATCTTCACCAACCCCACATCTGACAGAGGGCTAATATGCAAAATTTACAAAGAACTCAAGAAATTAAATGCCAAGAAACCAAATAATCCAATCAAAAAACAGGGAACAGAGCTAAACCAAGAATTCACAAAGGAGGAATCCCTAATGGCTGAGAGACACTTGAAGAAATGCTCAGCATCCTTAATCATCAGAGAAATGCAACTCAAGAGGACTCTGAGATTCCATCTCACACCTGTCAGAATGGCTAAGATCAAAAACTCAAATGACAGCATATACTGGTGAGGTTGTGGAGAAAGGGGAACCCTCCTCCATTGCTGGTGGGAGTGCAAGCTTGTATAATTACTATGGAAATCAGTCTGGCGATATCTTAGAAAACTTGGAATAGCTCTACCTCAAGACCCAGCCACTCCTGGGTACACATCCAAATGATTCCTCACCAAACCACAAGGATGTTTCCTCATCTATGTTCATAGCAGCCTTATTTGTAATAGTTAGAAACTGAAAACAACCTAGATGTCCCTCAACTGAGGAATGGATTAAAAAACTGTTGTACATCTACACACTGGAATACTACTCAGCTATCAGAAGCAACGAAATCCTGCAATTTGCAGCCAAATGGATGAAACTAAAGAAGCTCATCCTGAGTGAGCTAACCCAGACTCAGAAGGATACACATGGCATCTATTCACTTATAATGGAATTTTAGCCATATAGTACATGATAACTATACTACAGCCAATGCACCAAAGGGAACAGGAACATAGACTTTGTTACTTGTCAATGAGACACTTTGCCCTAGTGGTGCTGCCTTGTAGGCCCCCAGTGTATGAGGAGGCTCTTGGCCCTCATATGACTGCTGAATTGGAGTGGGAGATTGATAGGTAGGGACACTCCACTCTGCAGGAGTGGGATGGAAGGGATAGGGGTGGGAGGGCAGGACTGGGAGGGGTTGAAAGAGGTACTGTGATGGAGATGTAACATGAAGTAATAAATAAACATAAAAAAGAAAAATAATAATAATAAATGTAAATTTTTCTAAAAGTATGACCTAATAGTACTTGCCACAAAGCCCAATGGCCCAAGTTCAATCTTGGCCCCACAAGGTAGAAGGAGAGAATAAACTTCTGAGAGCTTGCTTCCAACTTCCACATGTGTGCTGAGGCATGCTCACCCCCAACTACACACACACACTAAATGCAATACATTTCTTTTCTGAAAGTATGGCCCAAGAAACATTCATCCCCAAAGTCTAAGGAACATTCCGTTTTTCTATTGTTCCATGCCCCACTCTGGCCCCTTTCTTCTCTGAGAATGCTCATCTCATGGACAGATTGGCTGTCTTGCTCCCCCTGGATTTGGTTTTTCGTTTGTTCATTTTTGTTTGTGTTCTTACCATATTGTACTTCTTCCTGCTTTCTTCCTAGTCCTTGTTGGGTGACTGTCCTCTTTCGAGGATGGGACAGGTAGGAGAGAGTGTGCAGTGAGTGTTGCTCTGGGCAGGACCTATCTTCAGCTCACGTGCTTCTTCCTTGTCTCTCTTCTATCTTGGACACAGAGAGTCCGGTTCATTGCTGACACCACTCTTCAAAGTGGGGTGAATGAGGGTGTGGGAGCCAGTGGCCTGATGTCCCACCAGTTCTACCCCTGACTAAGGGTGTCACCCCAGAAGGCCAGACAGCTCCTTCAACCTTGAATTTTTGGTCTATAAAGAGAGGAATAATGTGATTCACCTCACATCCACAGTGGGAGTTTCTAATGAGCCAAGACTGTGTTTGTGCATGCACACACACACACACACACACACACACACACACACACACTTCCTCTTGCTGTTACTCATCAGCCCAAATATTTCACCCATGAAAGCATTGCTGCCATAAATAATGGAATGTGTGTGTCCCTGTACACAGTCTTGAGAGCACCAACAATGCAGGAAGGAGCAAATGCCAAGCTTTCACATGGCCAGGCTCCAAAGTTTCCATCCATTTCCTAACTGTGACAGTTAAGCCTGGAGCAGTTGAAATCACTGTTGACTTTGTTATGATCCTCACAGGCAGATTAAACAAGTGTGAAGTGATCTGGCCCAGACTGGATTTACAACTCAAAGATCTGGAATAAGAGTTGATTACTCTCCTTCCACCAGAGTGCTTTTGTGTATTGACGACCTCTGCTGTTGTCATGGACCAAAGGGAGGCAAAACAAAACAAAAGCACACGGAAGGGGCAGTCCAAGGGATTCGTTTTCTAGGATACAATTCATACTTACCATATACGCAAATAAAACACCTCAATGGAAAAGACACACACACACACACACACACACACACACACAGAGAGAGAGAGAGAGAGAGAGAGAGAGAGAGAGAGAGCGCTGGTAGCTAGCTCTGGGTCAGCTGCCTGACAGCTGGTCTGAGTTTCAGCCAGGGCTGTCTATGAGAGAGAACTCAATCTTCTTGGCATCTACACAAGTGTCTAGGCTGGAGAGTGCCAGTCTGGGGCAGCCAGGCATCTGGTCCATGTGGAAGCTCCCACTGAGGACTATCCTGAAGCCCATGAACACACACAGGGGGACACTGGTGCTCCTGAAATGTCCCATTTGAGCCTGGGCTTAATTTAGGGACTGTGGCTTAGAGAATTCACCTGAAATACCCATGGTACTTTTATCTCTTTCCTGCTGCATGGAGGTGACAGCTCCACAGATTGGGATGACAACATCAATAAATATTTCCTTTGGGTGTATGGTTACAACTCTTAGGCATCTGTGAGATTGAAGTTGGATTCCCCTCCCCTCATTGTGTTAAAACAATCACCTACCAGGGTCTCATTGTGTGCCACATATAGTATTAGGCATGAGACACTTTTTGGGTATGCTAAGAGTGGGACCCAGGGCCTGGGCAAGCATTCTGACTCTGAGGTACAGCCCATTCCTATGCATGTGACTCTTTAGTGAGCTCTTGGCACACAGTTACAAATGAGACCCAGGAACTGGTGTAACTTTTAGAACCTCACATAGGGCCTGGAACTTCTGGTGTCTATTCCCTTGTCCCCTCCCTCCAAAGATGTTTGTTGCCCTTCACTGAGGATCTACTATGGTACAATGAATTGGAGACTGTCAAAACAAACCAGGTCTCCCTTGGCTTTATGTGCAGAAGTTCCTCCAAAAAAGTCACACTTAGATCAGGTCTCTCAGATACTCTACTAGTCTGACTGACTGATTGATTAAATTACTATAGTTGCAGGGAAATGGCATGGTAGAGCTTGAAAACCAAAGTATCTTGGGATATCTTGGCCTCCTAAGTAGCTCTTTATGGCCCAGAATCTTTGTGACTATTGGGTAAATCTGTTTAGATTGTACAAGTAGATCCCTGGTTTGTACCAAGCAAAAGGCTAAGAGTGTTGTTAAAAACCACCTGAAAGCTTCTAATGGAGGCTTCCCTGTTTTGCTATAATCCTGCCTGCCAGATGTTTCCACCAGTGTATGTAAGACGTATCCTGCTTTGTGATTTTCTTTGCTCTGTTACTATAAAGATTTGACAAAACTGTCACCAAGTTGGAACATGGTATTTGGGGCAACCTGAACCTACATTTGACTCTAGAACAAATTATGTACTATTCCCTCTGAGGTGAGAGCTGGGTTTTTGTTGGTTTTCATTTTAATGTTTTGTTTTGTACTGACAGTTTCAGGATGCTATAAACTGAAATCATAGAATATGTCAAAACTTACACCAAGAAAAATCCAAAGCCAAAGAAGAGGCATCAGTGAGGTTAATGGAGCAGCTTTACACCAGAGGTCAAGGTCAGTGTCTCTGAGAGATTCCTCCTATTCTGCTGATTCTAGTCGGGTGCCAGCAGCTGCTGGTACTGGCTTCACATGACAATGTCCAAACATAGGAAGAAGCAAGTACTTGTCTCAGGTCTTGTTTTAAGAGCTGAGAAACCCTTGTTTTCTTTACATCCTTCACATGTAAAGTTGCATCATGGGACCATTGCTAAAGCAACTCCCATCAGAGAGAGTGCCTTAGACTTAGCCACACCCTTTCCAGGGGTAGAAGAGATTCATGAAAATGTGGGTATGACAACCTAGCAAATGCAAGGACATGCAATGCTAAGTGTGGCCCAGTGGGAGGCCACCTCACCCTCCCACATACTCTTACATATCTGAGATGCTACAGAAACTCATCTTACTCCCTCTATGATCCAGTATTGGGGACAGGGCCCCAGACCTTCAAGCATGCTAGATAAACCCCCTAAGCCCTAGTCTCCGTTCCCTTTTACTAACTCAGTGTTTCCCCATCTTGGTTTTTTGGGTTTTTTTGGTTTTTTGAAGACAGGGTTTCTCTGTGTAGTCCTGTGTATCCTGGAACTCACTCTGTAGACCAGGCTGGCCTTGAACTCAGAGGTCCACCTGCCTTTGCTTCCCGAGTGCTGGGACTAAAGGCGTGCACCACCACTTTTCTTGGTATTCTTTACTTCCCACTGTCACTGACTGACACAAAAGTCGTGCCATGCTCCGCTGTTTGACCTAGGTTAAACACCTGCCTGGAGCAGCCTTGGAGCCAGACAGCACTAACTGAGAAAATGAGAGAACAACGAGAATGCCTCAATAATTTGGAGGAGCAACATAAAGGCAAGAATCTTTTTTTTTTTTTTTTGCAGGCTCCTCTTCTTTGAGGTTACCCTAAATTAATAGGTTGAAGACACTGCTTGAATAATTTCTTGGCACTAACCTCTGCAGCATTCTGGTATGGCTGATTTTCATAGTCATTAAGGAAGACAGGTCAAGTATGTTTTGACCTATGCCTTTAATCCCAGCACCAGGAGACAGAGGCCATGGATCTCTGTGAGTTTGAGGCCAGCCTGGTCTGGTCTACTCAGTGAGCTCCAGAACAGGTGGGGCTATGTAGAGAGACCTTGTCTCAAACAAAGTGGTTTTGTCTGTTAAAACCCATATCACAGACCAGTAGCAAAGGGGCAATCCCGTGAGTGAGCAGGAGGGGTGGGGCTAGGAGGACGGGACAGGACAGATGTCTGAGTCACATCAGAGCTACCATCCCTTTGCTCCTCTTCTGGAGGACAACATTTTCCCAGAAGATGTACCATTTCCCCAAGGCCTCATGTTGCAGTCAAGAGGCCAGAAGCCTCACAGTTGGCTTTCCACTCTCATCAATGGGGCTCGCCACCCAGACCCCCCAAAACTCTCCCTATGTCTTGCTCAATATTCCTGGCTTCTATATCCTGCCTCTTCCTGGGATTCTAGCTTGACTAGAAACATCTTGCTGACTTAATGGCTCACAAAAGAGAGAGACTGAGACATTTGTGTAAGGGATACTTGAATCCAAGTGGAAGCCCTCTTATTACTTGGCTATGGCCTCATGAAATACTTGGCAAATAGACCTTTGTCCAGAAAGTCCTCAGAACTGAGAAGGGAGCAGGCTTTCGACAAGCAGGAAAGTCACAGTTGACCTTTGAGATAACTGAGGTTCAGAGTGATTTCTCAGGAATAATCACAGTCCCTCCTGCTCACTCACGGGATTGTCCCTTTGCTACTGGTCTGTGATATAGGTTTTAACAGACAAGTCCATCCTGCCAGATGGCGATGGGGGTGTGAAGGAGATTGGCTCCCTCATGTCTCATTGGCTTCATAGGGCAACCGGTCCTGTAAGAAGGCCAGATGGGTCTTCTAGAAGAAACTGAATGAGTGAAGGCCAACTTGCTAGGGTGTCAGAGATGAGCTCAGCTCACTCCGTGTGGTTAGTTAGACACACAAAGCAATGTGACCAGGAAGTGGCATTTGCAAAGTGAGGTTCAAAGAACCCAAAGGGAGAGGTGGGTGTGGTGAAAACTGCCTGGGTTTCATCTCTTGCAGTCCTCGCCAATCATCCTTTCCTATCTACTTCCTCATTTGAAGTACCCTGGTGGAGCCTCCCATTGTGGGCTTCTGCTCCATAATCTGCGCTTCCCACTTCCTTCAACCTGAGCAAGAAAATGGCCTCCCATCCATGCACATGTGCATGTCTGCGGTTCAACATCCAACCCAGAGCACACCACTCTTCTGCCCCCTCTTGCCAGGAATACTTATGCATTTGTTTGTTTGTTTATGAAAGGGTCTTGCTATGTAGCCTGGCTGGCCTAGAATATGCTGTGTATATCAGGCTGGCCTTGAACTTGTGATCTTGCTTCCTCTGCCTTGTGAGTCCCAGAGATTACAAGTGTGTGCCAGCAAATCTGGCTAAGTGTTAGGGTTCTTTTCCAGGCTGGCCTTGAACTCACAGAGATCTACCTGCCTCTGCGTCCCAAGAGTTGGGATTAAAGGCGTGCGCCACTGGCTTAAAACATCCTATATATCTGAGACTGACCTTGAGTTCCTGATTCTCCTGGTTCTGCATTCCAGGTGCTGGGACTACAGGGATGTGCTACCACATCTGGCTTAAAACTCCAAGTCTTTACAGTGGTTCCCAGGTGTTTGCATTATCTAGTCCTGCCCCTGTTCACACTCTGCTCTCTGAGGAGGGGCTGAAGAGATGGTTCAGTGGTGAAGTGTGCTTGCTGCTTTTGCAGAGGACCCAGGTTTCAGTGCCTGCACCCATGTTGGGCAGCTAACAACCACCTGCAGCCCCACATCTATCTGACCCGATGGCTCTGGCCCCTGAGGGCACCTGTGCTCATGTGGCTATACCAACACAAACAGGCACACACATATAATTAAAAATAATTTCTAAAAATCTGAAAAAGGAAGTCTTCCCACGTTAGTTTGCACAAATCAGCTCCTCAGTTTGTCACGGCTAATTGGGCCTTCATAGCGTGCAGTACCAAGACCGCACTACTGCGTGTTGGGGGAAACAGCATGGGCACTGTTTAATCAGGACATTCCTGACTCAAAGGCAGGAGCGCAGGCCATGGTGCCCCCAGCTGTGTGGCATGAATGCTTGTGTTCTCTCAGAAGCCCTAATGAGATTTGGAGCTGGGGGCCAAGCAAGGTGAGGTCATGAAGGTGGGGCACATGGCTGATGGGATTCACACCCTTATATGAAGAGACATGAGAGTCCACTCCCCACACCATCTGGGAACACAGAAGGAAGGGAGCCACCTACAAGCCAAGAAGAGAAACTTCTGAAGGAACTGAATTGGCTAGCACCTAGATCTTGTACTTCGCAGACCCTAAAACTGCCAGAAATAATTGTTGGCTGGTCAAACTGTCCAGCGTTGGGGTTTGCCCGGGCAGCCCAAACAAGATAAGGGAGTTGGCACCTAGAAAGTGCTGAGGTAGTAGAGAAGAGGACACACAGGGTCTCAGGGAAATGGCTGGTTACTAACTGGTTCAGAAGTAGTTCAATACTGTAATGATCATTATGAAGCTATTGTGGCAACAACACTGTGTGTGGTGTCTGCTTTCCAGAGAGGAAAGGCCAGCAATAGACAGGGCAAATAGTGTCAGATGGCATTATCTACTGCAGAGAGCAAGGCAGCAGAGGAGACCGGGAAGCCTAGAAGAGGAGAATCCCCCATACCCCCACCCTCAACCTCCTACCCTGCCCCATGCTCCGACCTCAGTTCCCACACCTCGCCATGAGGGAAGACAGAAATTTGGACCTGCATCTGGAAGGATATAGTCATCAATGAGGAAGAAGTTGGGTCCACCATCAAAGAGGCAGGAGGGTGGGGACAACTAGCCATAACAGGGGGACCCCATGGTGAGATTGTGATGTGGGCGGATAACTTGCTGGTGTCTGTTAGGATGTGGTTCTCCATGGGTCTCACAACTGTGGTGTCTTATGAGCAGAAGGCCCATGTTGTTTTTGTAATGGACTCTCAACCTAACAATGTCTGTGAGGCAAATAGTCTTGGAAGACAGAGAGCATATCTCCTCCGGAGCAAACACTGGTTTGTTTAGTGTCCAGTATGATGAGGACTCTGTCATGTGCACACACCAGGTGGACACCTGTAATCCTGTACTTGAGAAGCTAAGGCAGTTCCTTGGGCAGCAGGAGCCTAAGTTCAAAACCAGCCTGGGCTATAATGAGAGATTGTGTGTGTGTTTGTTATATGCACACATAATTTATTATGCCTCTAATCATGAAGAAAAATAAATGCAAATTGAGTCACATGGTATAAAAATAACATGAAATACATGCAGCAGGCCTCAGCATGGCTACCCTCTGTGCTGAAAGTGATTTTTCCACCCAGCAGGCTGCTTGGGTATAGCTTCCCTGAATTCGTAGTCTTCCAGCTGGCATTTACAGAAGACAGAAGTGCCTAACCCTCTTGGCAATGGAAAAAAAAAATCCCAGGGAAGGGCTCTGATGAGCTCAGCTGACGCCCTGTGTCCACCTAGGGTCAGAAGGGGGCAGGGAAAGGAGGGGAGGGATCACGCTATAGTATAGCTATGCCTTCCAGAAGGTACAGGGAGGCTCTTCTAACAGCAGCAGGGAGAGGCAGTTTAGCCAGAGAGGAGTGAGTCACCATGGAGGCCCTAACCTTTCAAACAGAGAGAGTAGGAGGAGGTGAGCCCATTCATTGATTGGGAGAAGGCCGAAGTTCCAACCAATGTGGGCGTTCTGTTTTGAATTTGATGAATTTAGAAGCTTCGGGGACATACAGTGGAAGAAATCTCGCAGATGGCTGGGGATACAATTCTGCAGGTCAGAAAACCATGGGCAGTCTCAGCCACCAGAGGAAGGTAGAAGGTGCCTCCCAAGGTTCCTTGAAAAATGCAGCCACCTAGCAGCAGAGTCCTCCCAGTGTCACCAGGCCACCGGTGAGAGGCAGGCTGGCTAATTAAGGCAGAGAAGCCAAAGTTGGTAAACTGCCTGCGTCCACACTTCTGTCAAATGCCTGCGTTCCCCGTGACTCGGCGAGTGCCACTCCTATGGCTTGTTCCAAAGCACGCTGGGAGTTGTTGGGCAAATATTTGAACAGCCTTTCTATCTAAAACCCACGAGAAGCTGAGCCCTTCAGGTTCAAAGCCTGCAACCCCTTGCCGCTTTCAGCCCCTACTACAGCCAACCCCAGCAGGAACTATTGAGCAACTAATTCCAAACTGGCCTGGCTTTCCAGAAAACATGTCACCGTTGAGGGGAGGGGAGAGGAAAGATAACCAAAAGTCCAGGGCACCCTGCTCCCACTCAGAGGACTCCCTTTGTCTCCTCTGGTCTGGTTGCATGCTTATTCTGTGTTCAGAAGGAACTGAGTATGTGATGAATCTTGACCAGGCGTGAGTCAGACATGGGTGTGAATTCCAGTTTCCCCCTCCACAAAGTGCTAATTACAAACGTGCCTCTTCCTGGGAGCAAGTGAGAGCCTGGCAAGAGGAAAGTGCTGGGTATGTCCCTGAGCAGGGGCCCAGAAGGACCTCCGGACACACACTCCAATTCCCCTCCTGCTGGACCCCAGAGGCGGGTTCAGGTAGAGCAGAGGAGGGAGCCCGGCTTCTCTGTGAGTGCACATCTAAAATAACTCCACGGGAGACTCTGGGAATTTCCTGTCATTTTTAACTCTCAGTGTCCTATTTATAAAGCTTAGTCACTGCAGTTGTTTCGCAGCCACTCAGCGGCGTGTGGAGACAGGTCATAACAGGAAGCAGGCTCACTCAGTCTCACCTGCCGGCTTTGGGGGGATCTGGGTCCGGCTTTCACTCAGTAAGTTCAAGGAACTTAACAGGACTGGGTGGCCCTCTCATCTCTCCATTGGCCAGCCACACCCCGCCCTTACCTAGCCGCAGGGGGAGTCAAGGGTTTCTTCTAGACACTGTGAGGCCTATCGCCGTGGGAGACCCCCAGGCTCTGCCACAGAGTATGGTCCGAAGGCATCTTTTGCTTCCTGCAGCAGGAACAGGCCTGCCCAAGCGTCTCATCATCCCTGTCTGCGTAAAAAAGGCAGTTTCTCCCTGGAGGTTCAGGGCTCCGTTGCCTGTGTGCAGAAATCACTGAAAACAATTAAGGGGTAAAAGAGGGGAAACTGAGCTGAATCCAGCAAAGCCAGTCAAACATTTTGGTCCTGCTTCACCCTGGGCAGAGCAACAAGCGAGAACAAAGCCCTCTTGCTTCCGGTTTTCACAGCCAATCTGCTAGCCACTGAAATCAGGCTCTCTAATGAGGGCTGGTAAACTACCTCCTGTCCAGTGTCCCCAGTGTCCCCAGAACACTGTGCAGGGCCGAGGTAGCCCCATTTGTTGTTTTCATGGGGACATGGAGGTCTACCAACCAAGCAGGCTTACTTCTTAGGTGGGCTAAGGTTCTCAACCAACTTCTCCTGGAAGCCAGTACTGGAAGCCTCCTGGGTTTAGCGTTGACTTCTGGGGTTCTAGGGTGTAGGTTTGCATCTGAAGATGTTCCTTGGTTTGAGAAATTTTGGGATCACAGTCCCATCGGTGTGGTGGCTTCTGATGGAGCTGGGCCTCTCTTAGCTGGAGGGTGTGAGGTGGAGAAACTGTCAGAACTCAACAAACACTCTCTAGTGCCAGGACTCCTCTATGTCTTACATTAGAGTTGTGGTGTCCCGGGGAGCTCTTTGGATGGCACTGCTGAGCCAGTGGTCATCTGGTCCATACTCTGGAATCTCAGGCTCTTTTACCATCTGTTATTTCAGCTGCCTCTCAAATCCCAGGCTGACCACTCACTGTCTTGGCCCAACTCCCCTATTCTGCTCCTCACCCCCCCCCCACTCTTTCCTCCTTCTATACTTCTCCACCTCTTTCCATCATAGGACTTTACGCCGCCCCCCTTTCCTCCATCTCTGCGCTTGCTGGCCTAACAGTAAGTCTCCAAAAAGCTTACATGGAACTCACATATTAGCATACAGAGGCCTAGAGATTTTCCATTTCTCTGTGAGTCACACTTCCTCTAGTTCCTACCACAAACCACCACAGAGATTGGGGGGAAGGGGCATACTTCTTATAATTGCATAAAAACAAAACATCCATCGACTTAGAAAAACAATGTTTCAAACAAGTGAGAACTGCTGAGGTTCAGCGAGTGTGTCAGACCTGAAAAATAAGTAGCAGCTGTCTCTGCCCACAGTCACTGCTAGAAAGTATTACTCTGAAGATACTATTCACAAGAGTGGTATGAATTACCAGATGCGTGGGAGTTTATTAGCCAAGAACACACAAAACGTCTCTAAGCATTTTTAAAGTTCTAATGAGGAAACACAAAGTGATTGCCTTAAAAGAACACATTTTATGCTTTGGATTGAGTGCCCTAATAAAGGATGTTTTGTATTTGATAACTTTGTAAGGACCTAATTACATTAATGATTCGATTATACATTTAAGACAAAGCCAATCGATGTTCTAGCTGGCTTTCTTTGTGAGGAACTCTATAAATGGATAATTTTTAAAATATAAAGAAGAGAGGCAATTTATTCACACTACAAAACCCCAGTGATGACAACAGGTGTAACGGACTCAGAAACAACCCCACAGAGCAGAACAGAAGAACAGGCTCAGGAACATGCCTATGATTTGTTCACACACAGGCAGGTGTCACTTTGCAGAGGGGACACATTCTGAGAAGGGCAGTTTAGGAAATGTCACCACGGTGTGAGCCTCTTGGGAGTCCATCAACAGACATGGTAAACCCCAGGTATCTGAGGCTACTGCCAGGGTAACACAGTAAAAGTTTGAAAAGAAATAAAAAGGTAACCATAAATGATGATAAAGTATGACAGATCCGTGAACCAGTGACCGGACTGCACAGACACAGAGAGGTGAATGTAAGGAACACAAGATCTGAGTAGGTGAATTACATTATCAGTAAAGGCTCGGTTGAGAGAGCCTCCTGTGTTATTATCACTGGGACAGGTATAACAAAATGTGCACCTTGCATCCCCATGTAGCTTAAATTGAACTTTTGGCCAGGCCCTGCTTCTGGAGTTGTCCCCCGTGCTAGCATCAGGCTCTTATTGTAGCTGTGTAGATGGGCTCCAATCCAGAAGAGTAGGAGATGGATTTCGGCTGAGGCAAAAGGTAGATAGAGTCCATTCTGTCCCTAACAAGCCTATTCCGTGTATCTGACAAAGTCAGAGATGGAATGTTTACACCCTCTCTTTAGAAGCTGAAATTCTGACTCTTCAATGTGAGGTGTTAGGTGAGGCTGATGAGTTCTTGTTAGGTCTTAAGGGTTGGGTTCCTAGAAATAGGATTAGTGCCCTTATAAAAGCGCTCCCTGGCCCCCATCTGCCTAGTCTATTCTATAACTTGAGGACACAGAAAAATTGCTACTTCTGAACCAGGAACAGCTCCTCAGTAGGCACTGAACCTGCTGATACCTTAGTCTTAAATTTCCTGGGCCCCAGAACTGTGAAAACTACATGTCCACTCTGTGGAATCCTGTTGCAGCAAGTTGTATGGATGAAGACAAGCCACATTTGCTCCAACTGGTTTCACGAAAACATCTCACTCTCCTGAACACCCCAAAGCATACGGAATTTTAAGATAAATGTGGCATAAAATCAGCCATTGCTAAATTGTTTATTATTCATTTGGCAAGTCTGTTATACAGCCTTCCTTCATCTTGTTTTAGGCAGTCTAGCTTGTGATGGAGTTGAGGGCCCATTCAGAACAGCACCACGTGTTAAATGCCCCTTGGTGCCCACTAGCAGGGGCATCTCATTTGCAAGGGTGCATGGACGGTGTAATAACATGAACAAAACTGCACATCACTGGACTATAAAAATCATTAAAATATTGAAGAGTTTAAAGACTTAATGACCCAGCAAAGCAGGAAAAATATGCTTAAATGCAGATCTCAGTCATTAAAAAAGCATTTGTTATGCCACACTGACCTCCTCAGAGAATGGGGAAAATAGGTCTAAAGCAAGAACACACACCACAAGAGTCTGGACTAGAAAAGGAGATATGCTCCTCACTAGGTGCCCAATGAGGCAAAAACTCTGAGGTGTACAGATTGCCCTTCTGGGGTGGTGGTGCTGGAGGCTCCAAAGACAATGGAAGCTGCAGTAAATCTACTCCTCCAGAGACTTCTGAACTGTGAAAGCATTTTCTGAGAGAAGCCCTCTCTGAAAGGAAGATACCAGAAAAGCAGGAGGTAAGGCAGCTGGAGAAGCTCGCTGGGGGAAGAAACACTGAGGGAAGCAACTGGAGGAGACCAACAGTTCCTTGCTGGATCCCTGTTTGCTCTTTCCCACCAGGTCGCAGCTTCTGCATTTATAAGGTAACCAGGATTGTTGTAACATAGTCCGTGGATCTGGGTGGCTTAAACAGGAGAAATGTGTTCCTATAGTATTAGAGAGTGGAGAGCTGAAATGTGACCATCATGGCATTAGTTTCTTTTGAGACCTGTGAGGAAAGGATATGTCCTGGTGTCAGTCCCAGGGTCCTGGATGGCCATCTTTGCCTTGTATTGTTTTCCTTCTGAACATAAGAAGTCCTTCTTGTTGTAAGATCTCAGCTAAGATGGTGGAGTTGAAGCATCTTTTGTTTAACTTTGTGAATAGAAAGATCAACCCCACAGACAGAGACTATATCTCTTGGAAAGGAAGTGAGAAACTGTAAACTAAAAAAGAGTCCAGTCAGGTTGCATTAGAGCCCATCCAAGTTGACCTCATTTAACTTCATTACCTCTTCAAGGGCTTCCCTTTCAATATGGTCACACTGGAGGACTAAGGATTAGGACTTCAACATTGCAGCCCTCCGCTCTCCAAAACTATAGGAACACATTTCCACTGTTTAAGTTAAGCCAAGTGACCATGGCCTGAAACCCCTGAAATCATAAGCCAAAACATGTATTTATTATTTATTTACTTATTATAATTGTTTTTTTTCATGTACTTTGTCACAGCAACAAAAGGTGTGACCTAGCACACACACACATACACACACACATACACACCACTCACACACATACACATACACACCACATACACACATACACATCACATACACACACATACATACGTACACACACATACAGATACACACCACAGTGAGCTGGTCCCAGAAATCTCTTTCTCTCTCTTCAGTAAAACTAGCAGAACTAAGATGTCAGGTCCTCAGCTGTCAGTGAAATAAGAAATGCAAGGATGGGGCTGGAGAGATGGCTCAGTGGTTAAGAGCACTGTCTGTTCTTGCAGAGGTCCTGAGTTCGATTCCCAGGTGGTTCACAACCATCTATACTTGGATCTTATGTCCTCTTCTGACATTCCAGGTATATGAAGATAGAGCACTCATATATGTAAAATAAGTAAATAAATCTGAAAGAAAGGAAGAAAGAAATGCAGGGATATGCCTACCTGGCTATGGCTCCTGCCCAGTTCTGAATAGCAGGAGAGTGATCCAGGAAGGTGGGGGAGGGAATGGGGCCTATTTACAGCTCATAGAATATGGAGTTTTAGTTGCATTTGGCTCTTCTGGTCTTTTACAGCTTCGCAGAGACAACGTGGGTATTTTTATTGTCCCTGTTTCACAGGTAAGGAATCTATCGGGAACAAAAGAAGGTGAGCAGCTCCCATCCCCCTTTCTGCAAGAAATGTTTCTTCCTTTAAAAAATTTACAACTATTTCACTTTTTATATGCATGAATGCTTTGCCTGCATGTGTGGATGTACACCATTTGCGTGTCTAGTGTCCTCAGAGTTCAGAAGAAGGTGTTAGATCGCCTGGAGCTCAAGACAGGGGTGGTTGTGATGCACTATGTAGGTGCTAAGAATCAAGTCAGGGTCCTTTGCAAAAACAAGTGCTCTCAACTGTTACAGGAAATATTTTTATTTATAAATGATTAGTGTGATTATTAGGGCAGGAGAATTAATCACTAACCTGCCACCCACAAATAAAGTCACATGGGGACCTGCTACATTTTAATAAGCCTCAAGCAATGAGGCTAGGCAGAATTTAACCCTCTAAGCTAGCTTTCTACGTCCCCAGATTAAACCCCATAGTACTTGCACATATGGTCCATGTTGGCTGGTCTCCTGAGCAGGTTGCTCCCGGCCATCTGTGTTTTCTCCCATCTTAATCGTCGAGTGTCCTTCCTTACCTGTCCTCCTGCTTCTCTTCCTACCTAGCCCAGACTATAAGCTGTTTCATTCAATCAATCAGAGATGACTTAGTAGGGAGGGTTACACGGCATCACATTTGCTCACGTACACAGTGTACACCAAGGAAGACAGGAGGCAAACAATTACCATGTGAATACAAGCCTTTCAGACCATCCCAACACTCAACCACTGAGCCACCTCTCCAGCCTCCAGCAATATAATAATTCAAGACCTTGCCCCACTGGAGATCCAGGGAGTTTTCTGTCTTTATTAAGTTTTTTCCCCACGCACTGAAGCCATGATTTGAGGCAGTCTGAGGTGTGAAAGCAAAGTAACATGGGTTTCTTCTGCTTTAACACAGCTTACTAGGTGTCTTAGCAAGCTTGACATGTGTTTCTCTTTCTTTATGATTATTTCCTTTGCCTTTTCTCTCAAAGTCGCTCATGTGACTTGACCACAACACAAACACCTTAATACAAAGACAGTGTGTCTGATAACCAAGGTGACTATTGACAAACAGGTAGATAGTGCATACAGCACAGACCCATTGGCAAAGAGCTGATTTATATTTATGAACTGAAGCTGGAGGAGAGAGACAGACAAAGACAAAGAGAATGCTAGGAAGGTGCACCTGTGTTAAAGATTCTTTCTACAAGGCCAAATGATGGAGATTTAAGATTACGGAGAGTTATACTCTAGCAGACCAGAGTCAAATTATCTCGGGCTTTTTAAATCCCCCTGAAAGCCATCCATTGCTCGCACCTGTGTCTGCCCAAGCATCCTTGTGCCTCTCAAAACTCTACAATGTATTCTGAGCAGACCATTAGCTTTCACCAATCAAATCCAAAAGCTGTAAGTGCCATCAGGTATTATCTGAAACTTATAGCAGAGGTGTCCTTTGCTGTCACCTGCCTACCTGTAGCCCCAACTCATGTATTTAGTAAATACTTTGATTTATGACTTTCTTTGTTACATAACTAATAAAATCTCAGGTATGCACTCCCATGGTGAAACATGGTACTTGAGGATTTGAGGAGATCTGATCTGTGTTTCCACAGCCACTCATACTTGGGTCCAGAATAAACTCTCTCATTCTCATTGAGGCCAAAACTGTGCTTTGGGCACTGGTATATCAAACGGGGCTGTGTTAACGCTTATGAATTTGTCAATTTCTGGAAATTTCCATTTAGTGCTTTCAGACAATGATCAGTCATGGTTGCTGAGCTAGCGAAAAGTGAAGCCACAGGTGAGGGGGACTTCCACAAAGTGATAGCCCAGAGCTGTTTTCAGGCCTTTGGCCACTGTGTCTAAACATTACTCTCTCTGGACCCCCAGGCCCACAGTCCTTAGACTGTTGGCGACAGATGTGAGGCACACCCTCCGCAGGACCCCAGGGTCTATCTTATTTGGCTCATCCTAAACATGACCCACAGACCTGTTAGGAGGAGTGGGTCCCAAGCCTGACCAGTGCATCAACACTGGCAAAGAAGGCAGGAGGGGCAAAAGCAGGCCTGTAAACCACTGGCTTTTTGTCTGACTTTCTACAAAAATCGCCTTAGGGGCCTTAAAAACCACTATTGCCAGCCCCTCTCAGAGACTCATCTGGCTGGGGATTTTAGAAGCCCCCCCCCCCACACACACCTCGCCCCCAGCGATTCCAGGGAGCAGCCAAGCTTGAGAAACACTGCTGCAGCTGTTATCAACAGTTGGTGAGGGAGGGGGAAGGCAGTACCAATGATGTCACCTGCTAGAAGTGAGCATTCTCTCACCCCAGACCTACTGATTCTGAAACCCAGCAGGTGCTGAGCAGAAGGGAGTTGGTTTTCTAACCAGCCTCCAACACAGTTCCGATGTATCCTAAGGGTTGAGAATCTCTTCTTTAAGCAACAGGCTAGAGAGAGATTGTCACATGCCATGGTTTACTTTGTCAACTATTGAGCAATTAGGTCCAGTATAAAATTAAGAAACAATCATGCCCCAGGACTAACCCTGAGAACACGTGAGAAAGCATTTTAGTGTAATTAGGAATCAACTGGAATTTGATGTGGCCTCTGAGAAGGGGAACAGCTTTGTCACATGAGGGTACCACTCAGCAATTGTGGACCAGAGGCTTCCACAGGCAGGAGGCCTCACCGGCCCAGGGAGAATGTTGTGGGCAGGTAAACGTCTGAGATAACCCCAGCACATTGACCCTCACTCCCTTTCCCCAGACTTCTCAACTTTGGTGATGTGATTGTTCCTTTAAAATACCACAACAAGGGCTGGAGAGATGGCTCAGCGGTTAAGAGCACTGTCTGCTCTTCCAGAGGTCCAGAGTTCAATTCCCAGCAACCACATGGTGGCTCACAACCATCTATAATGAAATCTGATGCCCTCTTCTGGCATGCAGGGGTTCATGCAGATAGAGCTCTCATATATGTAAAATAAATAAATAAATCTTTAAAAAAATACCACAACAAAATGTTACCAAGGTGGTGACTTTTAATAACAGAAATGTATTTCCTCATAGATATTGAAAGTTATAGCACGGTGACTTCCTTCTGGGGGTCTGAGGGGACTTGCCTCCTGCCTGTCCCTCTCAGCTTCAACCTGGCATTCCCTTTGCTTACAAACACATCACTCCAATGTCTACCTCATCTTCCATGACCTTTTCTTTGGTTTTCAACTCCTCTCTTCTTTCTCTTAATAAGGACAGCAGTCGTTAGGTTTAGGGTCTAAGATAATCTCATGTTGAGACTCTTGATCATATCTGCAAAGATTCTACTTCTAAACAAGGCCACATTCAGTTTCAGTTCAGGACTTAGGACTCAAGCATCATATTTTGGGGGCAAAACTTACCCTATTTCAGGTGGGAAGTAAATTCCACTGTCTTCAGCTGCCTCTGCTCCTGATGATGCCGAACACATGGACTTGGAAGACAGAGCAGTAGACCAAGGGTGTCCAGTCTTTCATTTTCTCTGGGCCACGTTTGTCTAAGAACTGTCTTGTGCCACTCATTAAATACAGTGTACAACACAGTCCGTAGTGTAGACCGTCTTCACAGAAATCTCTCAGAGCACTCTCTTTCTTTCTCTGGGCTCCTCTAAGCCTGGGCATGAACACCGGGCATCTCTGCGTGGTTTGACTTAAGTGGGACGGAGGGTCAGGGATTGTGTGACTTGCCCATGCTCATGGAGCTTCAAGTGCTGGCACCTGGCAGAAGCAGGAATCCAGCCTGTACCCTGCAGCACACCACACCAACCAGGCCCTTCCTGCTGTCTGTGCTGGCACCCCACAAATCCAGGCCAACTGCTTCCTTGACAATGCCACCTCAGCTTGCCAGTTATCTTTGGGCTCTACTTTGCCTGTTCTCGACTTCATGTTTCGTTTATTTCTCCCATTGGGCCTAGTTTAGGGCCAAGCTTGGGTGGGCACTCACACATTCTGTTAATAGAATAACCTGGGCGCTGGCTCTATAGGAGATCCAGTTTCTAGCATGGAAGCGTGAGTTTTAATGAGGCTGGGCCTCAGCTCCCAGTGTGTACCTTGAAAGGAGATAGTGAAGTCATACCACATGCAGACAAGTTAATAATGTGGTTTTGGGTTTGTGCCACCCTTGGTAATAAAGGGCAAGGCCAGAACTCACACCATGGTTAATCTGCAAAACTTGTTACAGCTGACAGTTTTAATTTTCTCCTGGTATGTCTGCAGCCCACAGTGTTTCTTGATCACTATACGACCTAGCACTAATTACCTTCATGCTAAGCCCTCCGGCCTGTGTGGGAATTTGTGAAATCCATGAGGCAGAGGAACTGCTGAAGTCTCAGGAGTCCTGGCTGGAGGTGTGGCTTTAGCTTAGGCTGATCCCGGAATACACATCCGGAGGTGCATTTGGAGGGAAGGTGGGTTTTTAGGGCTGAGTTCTGCATGTGTATCTGATGTAGTATCTAGCTTTGTCTCTCATGACCTGTGAGAGTATATCAAAAGAGCAAAGTCCACAGCTGGAGAGATGGCTCAGTGGTTAAGACCACTGGCTGCTCTTCTAGAGGACCGGGTTCAATTCCTGGCACCTACATGGCCGCTCACAAACACCTGTCACTCCAGTTCCAGAGATTTTGATGTCCTCCTCTGGCCTCCACAGGCACAAAGGACTGGAGTGGTGCGCTGACATACATGTGGATAAAACACTGACATATAAAATAAATATTGTAATAAAAAATAGAGTATAGTTCTGGGTGGTGCAGATAAATAAGAAAATACCTTACACGGTGACCACCTGCTAGGCACCGGGCAGGAAATGCACACATGATTTTTCTCCTTCTCTGTCATGAGCATGTCAACCCAAGGTTCATCAGAATCCACACTCCCTCCCACTACACAGCTAAAAATATTTTAATTGGTTTGCACATTCATTTAAAATTTGTTGTTTTCTGACTTCCCTGTGTATGATGGTTTGAATAAGAATGGCCCCTATACAGGCATATATTTGAATGCATAGCCATCAGGGAGTGGCACTACTTAGAAGCATTAGGAGGTATAGCCTTATTGGACGAAATGTGTCACTGGGGCTTTGAGGCTTCAGATCCTCAAGCCAGACCCAGTGTCATTTTTTCTTTCTTTCTTTTCTTTTCTTTTTTTACAATGGTTTACATTTTTTTAATTGTTTTTTTTATTTTGTGAATTTCACATCATGTACCCTGTTCCCTCTCATCTCCTACCTCCCCTCAAACCCAACCTCCACTCTTGCAACTTCTCCCCATATTAAAAAAAAAAAATCTCATTGTGGAAGCCATAGTGTGTCTCAGTGTGTCCCACAATATTCCCTTTTGTCCATACATTTTTGCATGCAAATGTTCATTATAATAACTCCTTGATCTGGTGTGAGGCCCTTTGCTTTCTACTACTTTGTCAATATTGGAACCTCTCTGGGACTCCTCTCACATAGATATGCTGTTATTGTCCTGTATCATGGAGATCCTGTAGTTTTGGGTCTGTGGAACTGGCCTCTTCATTCACTCCAGCAGTCCATCCGTGGGGTGGGCCAACTCAAAGCTCTGGTTCTGGGCCTGCAACCCCCACTTGCAGGGCCTGCTCTCCCGAGTGCTACAGCAGGCAAGGGGTTGAAATAGCTCTCCTGCTTTCATGATCCTTTCAGGGCCAATTCTCCTACCTTCACCTGTGATGAAGGCAAGAGAGTAAAGGGCATCTCTCCTTTGCCAACACCACCACAAAGCAGACAAAAGGCAGGGCTGGCTCTCTCATACTCACTCTCTCAGGGCTGGCTCACCCACAACCTCCACATCCAGAGCCAACTGTAGTATCCTGCCCAGGTAAGGTGCAGGGCCTGCTCTCTCAAGTGCTGCAGCAAGTGAGGGGTAGGGACAGCTGTCTTGCTCTTGTGACCCCATCGGGAACAGATCTCCTGTCCACCTCTGGTGGTGAGGGCAAAAGGGAAGGGAGAGGATATCTCCCTCACCAACACCACCACAAAGCAGACAAAAGGCAAGACAGGCTCTCCCACACTCACTCTCTCAGGGCTGGCTCACCCACAATCCCCACACCCAGGGCCAGCTGTAGTATGCTGCCCAGGCAAGGTACAGGGCCTGCTCTCACTAGTGCTGCAGCATGTGAGGGGCAGGGACAGCTCTCTTGCTCTTGTGACCCCATTGAGAACAGATCTCCTATCTGCCACTGGTGGTGAGGGCCAACAGGAGGGGATCTCTCCCTTGCCAACACCACCACCAAGCAGACAAAAGGCAGGACTGGCTCTCCCACACTCACACCCTCGAGGCTGGCTCACCCACAACCCCATCATCCAGGGCCAAGCAGGGCTCCCCTAGTCTCTGATTTGCTTCCTGTCCTGGGAGTTCATCTGGTGCTTGCCTGGTGCTGGACTGGTGGTCAACACAGGCTAGCTCCCTTTTCAGACCTCATAGCACCTAAATGGTGTTGATATCTGTCTTGCTTCCCCCACCCCAATGTTCACCTACTATTCATTCAGATGTTCATATGTCAGACACTGAATGCAGACATAGCCTCTCTCCTCTCTGCCACCTACTGATGCACATGTGACACAGCAGCCACATCTGCAATGCCTCTAGGCAATGCAGCTCATTTTCTCTTTCTGCTGCCTGCATATCCAGATGTCAAACTCTCAGGTATTTCTCCAGCCTCATGTCTGCCTGCATGCCACCATGCTTCCTATCATGACAATAATGGACTAACTTTTTGAATAAGCCAGCCCTAATTAAATGCTTTTCTTTATAAGAGTTGCTATAGTCATGGTGTCTCTTCATAGTAATAGAAACCCTAACTAAGACACTGTTAGATCACACAGCAAAGCTATGTGAAGATCTAGTCAGATGGGAAGGTAGCAAGATCCAGTGCCTAACATCCAGAATTCTCCTGAGGAGAGGCTGCTGCAGCCTCTTGCATCATCTTTTACACAAATGGATTAAAATTTAAAATGCAAATATTCTCTGAAAGGACAGTTCCTTCATAAATAACAATAAAACAAGCCAACACAAACACACACATGCACACAAGCGCTCAAGTGTGTGCTCACACACAAACACGTGCACACAAGCACTCAAATGTGTGCTCACACACAAACACATGTAAATACTTATTTTAACTCCATTTGAAAAATTTAAGTTTAGACCCAGTTGAAATACTCTTTACAGGATGATGGTGAAATTCTGAAATGTCCAGACAATGAATTTTTATGATAAAGTCTCAAGAAAAGAATGAGATAACACCCCTACCTCTTTTTTCAGTCAAGGTCTCACTACATGACCTAGGTTGCCTTGAACCTGTGATTCTTCATGAATTGGCCTCATTAGTGTTGGGATGACAGGCCTGTGCCACCATGCCCAGCAGAAAGAGGTAAATCTTTATGTGAAAATGCTGAATGTGGAATGTGCTACAAGGCACATTAGCTGAAGAACAAGAGCTCAGAGGAATAAGAATAGAATACCTAGAATATGTACAGACACTAATCCTCCCAAGTGTAAAAATACTGATGCATTTGCTCATTTATTCAAGCTGAGCACAGGAATCTCTTCTCTAGGTGCCTACCTGCTCTTGAGTTTATTGCATGACTATGTAATTTAATTTACTCAAACTAGGAATGGTGCCTTTGTATCTGGATTAAAATGAAAAAGAAAATCAGACTGGTTGGCTCAAGCCTGTAATTCCAAGCCTATGGAGGTACAGAAGGGAAGACTAAACTTGATTCAGGCCCTGTCATCAAATAAATAAATACATAAATAAGAAAAGGGGCTTTAAAAACTAGATGTCTTACAATCAGAGAGAAAAAGAACAAGAACAGAGTTACTCTGATTCCAGAGACTGCAACTTGATCCTCATGCTGCTATTTGCCCAGCTACTCTCTGGCTTTGGTCTTCTGACCTGTAAAATGGGGTTGATGTTAGCATCTACCTCCTAAGATTGTGATGAGATTACACAAATGAATATAATTTACATAATCAGCACTGAACATGCCACCTACTTAAAAGCTACTCCACTTGAGAAAAAGAAAACAAAGTTCCACAAAGTGAGATTTAAAAGCTTTTCTCTCTGTCCTTATCTCTCCAAGCCCCCAAGCCCTCAACTGAAATAACCGACCAGATTTTTGTGTGTTGAAAGTTTACTGGGCACTTTCCCTAAGCAGTGTTGTTTGCTGCAACACAAACAAACCACTCAAAATTTTCTTTATCTTGAAATCAATTCTGAATCCCACAGTTATTCAAACCCAGACTTGCCCTTGTGCTTAATTATGAGGGCCCAGGAGTTGGGAGTGTAGTACGTTTGTTCATTTGCTAAGAGGTTAGGTATCTGCTGTGGTGGTGGCATCCAGAAATGCTTCTAAAACACTGTTATGAACTCACAACTGCAGAACAAGACACTGGCTTAATGGGGTTTCTATTGAAGCCCAAGTGAGTTAGACTATGGGACTCCGGAGCTGCAGGCAGCCAGTGATCCAGAGTCAGCTCTCATGTGGCTGGACCAGCTTCTTTGTTTCTAATACTAAGGTTGTTGAGTTAAAGCATCTGTTTTGCTTTTCCCATCTAAAAGATTCTAAGTGGATACAAACTGTGTCTCAGGAAGCTGGGATATTTTCATAGCAACTCCCTACCACATAGGTAAACACTGGGAGCAGTGAATGTCCTGTACAGTTTCCTCCAAGACTGAAACACTCCATCCTGTGAGGAAGCTCCGTAGGTAGGAAATTAAACAACCAAGCTTCAGGAAGCCCCCGAAACTGATAATATTCACTAGACCCCTTCCTGCCCAAGTAATAAGAGCAGAGAGTCTCTCTCAGAAGATTGGAGCTGAGCTACAAAGAAAACACTCAGACAAGCCAAGGTGCAAAGATTCTGAGACCAGACCAGTTGCCTGGAAGAAGCAGAAACCAGCTGAGCTGCCTGGAAGAGGTTCAGACCAACTGAGTCACTTGGAAAGGACACTCTTCAGCCTGTTGAGCTGCCTGAAGGTTGTGCAATGTGCTGGAGCTTCCCAGCTTTTGTGAACTGTCACTGGTGCTGGGTGGGTTTTAGCGATGCATCAGTCTTTGAGTTATTTCTGCTCCTGTAATCCCATATCCCTTAACCCCAATAAAACTCATTAGTTCTCCAAGTTGAGCCTTGGTGGTGTCCATACTTTGGTCTGCTGTGTCTCCCCAGGAAAGGTTTTGTGACACACTGTGAAATAGCCATAACTCCCATTTGTTACGTGCTAAGAGCTGAGTGCTCATCTTTAAAAACACCACAATGTGCTGGAGAGACGGGCTCAGCCGTTAATGGATAGGTTCAAACCAAAAATATAAAAACTCCGCAATACTTAATCTTCACAGTACGCCTGGGGGGTGGAGGGTATTGATATTTCAGAGGTCCAGAGGGATTAGGCTAAAAGCTGACGTGAGGCCTAGCTTCCTATGTGGAAAGGTGAAAGAGGGCTGAATTGGCAAAAACTGCGTCCAGCTTTGCCCCACTGTGTCCACGGAGAGCACAGCCTTCTCCGGTCTTCTGACTCAGGCACATTGTGGTGGGGGCCTTGGGGCTTTGGGATTCCTCCAGACATACAAGGCTGATGAGCCTTGGGTTCTGTCTTTCAAATTTGTTTGGTTTTGGTCATGCTGATCCTGCCAAGTGACACCCAGCAGCTTCTGGAGCCCCCAAGAGCCTTCAGGTCAGAGAATTGATTCCACCTTGTAACCCCTGATGACCGGGATAACTCCTTCTTCCCAAACAGTAAGACCCTTCCACATTTCTTCTGGGAGAGGGGCTGAGAGGAGCTCTCTTGTGCGTCGGCCAGCACTAACTGCAGCTGGGGAGGTCAGCGTCAGGGCAGAGCTCACTTTGCAGCTATCTGGTTTCTACGCATGCGTTCAGTTCACGTCTCTGATCTGCTGAAGCTCCCATTTGAGACCACCCAGCACCCCACCCCTCTACTCCTCCACCTCCAACTCCCCACTCCCACTCATGTATGCACACACGCGCAATGCATATGAACATTCTCATTCATTCAATCACTATTAGAAGACTTTTCAGTTCAAAATAAACACGTTGAAATCAAGACCATTCTCTCCCCCAAGCAAGCATTTGGATGCCCGAGTCTCCACGGGGCTGCAGGCTGCAATAGCGCATCACAAGCACAGACAGACTCGGAGGAAGATACACAAGAATTTATTCTGGGCAGCAGCTGCATCTGTCCCCAAGTGAGCTGTGAGGAAGGGCTGGCATTCACTCAGCTCTGGAAAAGGTTGTGCCAACCACTCTGAAAGAGCAAGTTCAGAGAGTAGAGAATGGTGCCTATAGGCAGCTGTGCCAGCCTCCCCCAGGGCCGAGGGCTTCTCATTGGCAGGGCAGGGCTGGCTCAGGACCTCATGAACTGTGGGAGGTGGAGGTGATGTCTCCTGGGAGGAACATGGAAGAACCTGACTGGGCATCCTGTAGCCGAGAGTCTCAGGCCCTCAGGCAGGCACCAAGGCCTCTACACGTGAAGGAAGAGCCTTGACCTGTGCACCCCTTAAGGACCAAAATTCTGTCCTCCAGGATAGGGAGTTACCATTTTTAAAAAATGTCCAGTTGAGCCTTCTCTCCATTGGCTCTCAAAACCGGAGCTTCTTAAAAATTTCATACTTGCATTCTCTTGCCCAAGGAATTATGTGACCCAGATATATAGGTATATGAATGGAGATTTATAATGATAATTCATAAAGAAATTTGAAAGTAATTATTTTATATATATTTATGTATATGTAAGTAAGTGTGTGCATAAATATTACCATTATTAAAGGTGGAAATACATTTGTGTACTGTGCTGGCTGGTTTTATGCCAACTTGATGCAAGCTTGAGTCTTCAGAGAGGAGGGAGCCTCCGTTGAGGAAATGTCCCCATAAGATCGGGCTATGGGAAAGCCTGTAAGGCACTTTCTTAGTTAATGATTTGGTGTGGGCGGGGCCTAGTCCTTTGTGGGTGGGGCCATCCCTGGGCTGCTAGTCCTGGGTTCTATCAGAAAGTTAGCTGAGCAAGCCACACCTCCATGGCCTCTGCATTGGAGCCTGTATCCATATTCTTTACCAATTTGAGCTCCTACCATCGAGGCTTCTTCCCTCAGTGGACTGTGACTCTGGACACGTTAGCCAAATAAAGCTTTCCTCTTCAAGTTGCCTTTAGTCATTACAGCAGTCATACCCCTGACCAGGACCCATATGCATGAGATGGATACGCTTGTTTGTTTTTTTTTTTTTTGGTTTTTCGAGACAGGGTTTCTCTGTGTAGCCCTGGCTGTCCTGGACTCAATTTGTAGACCAGGCTGGCCTCGAACTCGCAAAGACCCACCTGCCTCTGCCTCCCAAGTGCTGGGATTAAAGGCGTGCGCCACCACTGCCCGGCTTGTTTGCTTTTAATAAAGCTTACGGGGTCGATATGGCTCAGTTGGCAAACAGCCTGTCTTGCGAGCATGAGGATCAGTGTTCAGATCCCAGCGTCCATGTAAAAAGCTGGGTGCAGTAGTGTACGAATAGAATCATGAGGCTGGGGATACAGAGACAGGATTATCCCTGTCGCTCACTGTCTAGCCAGTCTAGCCATGAGCTCCAAGTTCAGCGAGACCCTGTCTCAAAACATGCAGTGAAGAGTACCATGGAGCGCTGTCTTCCATATGTGTTCGAGTGACACACGAATGACATAAATACATGGCGCACACTATTATTTAGAAGGGAAAAAGATAATTAAATATTGTATAAATATCTGAACTGCAGGATATGGAGCATCTTCAGTGCCTCTCAGTGGTCAATATTTCAATTTTAGAACTGTCAATGCTGAGAGCTGCTTCCTGTAAATACATTGCATAAAATGTCAGAATAGTGTGCAGAGACATTCCAGAAATGGTTGGAAAATCTGCCCTAATTACAAATCAAATTTTATTTAAAGATTAAAAAAAACCCAAGTCAGCAATTTGAAAACATTACAGAATCCAACACAATACAGTCCAACTAATCTGAGCTACATGCTGACGAGTGATGGTATGTCGCGTCCCCCTCGACCAGCAAGGATGACGCAACTCACAAAAGCTCTTCTCCAGCAGTTTATTCAGGTCCCTTGAAAACAGTCTTCTGAATTCCGAATGCCCGGGCAGACCCAACCCACAGGCTAAATACTAAATGAACAGTCAATCAAGTAAAGCCACGTAGTGCTATCTTAGAGGCCCACGTATGCGGAAGCAAGCCAGATCAGCGGTCTTTGCCAAATATGAACTTATTATCATCGAGAGCACTCACCGTCGGGCTGGTGGAAGGCGGAGACCAGCGCCATCTTTAGGGCGCGGCACATCGCAGCTCTCTACAGTTCCCCCTTTTTTTATTTTTTCTAAAGTTGGTAGAAGTCCCTGGAAAGGCTTCGTAATCCCTCTATCTGGGGATCTCACGGTGGGCCTGAGCCTGTAGGAGGGCGGTGCTCAAACTCTTACCCGTCTCTGGGTCAGCCTCCCCACTCGGGACTGCCCTGTCTTAGGTGGCCGAGACTTACCCGTCAACTCTGTCACTGACTTGCCAGACCCTAATATCCGTGGAACGAATACCTCAGTGGGCAGGGACTATGCTTAGTGAAGATTTAAGGCTTCACGGCAGCGAGCCATGCCTGAGGGGACTGGCCCGCCTCAATGGCGACAAGGGCTTGTATAATCATGGCTGCATTACGCTTTTGTGTGGCTCTCATTTTGTAGATGCACCATAGGCAAACCAGAGAGGCTAGTATCATTAGTATCGCCAAAGAGCCTACGCCCGCCCACTCCTTAAGATGATCCATAGCTGTCTGTATCCAAGAAGTTAAGCCAGTAGCCAGGCTCAGATCCACCCGAGTGGAGTTGATGTGGACAATTGTCGCTCTCAGCTCTCTCATCAAATTTTCAAATTCAGCCGACCAATCCTGTAAGAGGAACTTTGACAATTGTCTAGACAAATTAGCAGCCTTTGTAAAATTTTGATACCGCACGGAAGTAACACACAAACCTTGCAATTTCCACTCACATCCCAATTGTGCTAGTTGCCAAAGAGAATCAATCTGTTCTTGTATTAAATCTATGCGTTGATTAACTATCATAAGACCTCCTTTGAGATGAGAATTCATAGAGGTCTGAGTATCCAATGCCTGTGCCACAGTGGCTGAGATGTTATTCAGGGCATTGGCAGTCTGTATAGAACTAGACAAGGCAATAGCTGAGGCAGTAGCTCCCACAGCAGCAACAGTGATAGCAGTAACAATAGCTGCAGTGATGCCAAAATCTCTTTTAAACCTGAATAGCATCATGGTATTAGGGGCCTCTACAGGAACTGGTACATATCGAGGCATTCTAGTCACCACAGCCACAGGAAAGGCTGTGGCATTCCATCATAGTGCATAAAAACATGTGCCCAGAGTGCATACTAACTTTTCTTCACCCAAGGATGCACTCCCATTACTTACAATCCACAGAAAAGGAGGCCAGAGACATACTGGCGAAGCTGAAAAGTTCTTGTTGCAGTAAGAATGAAACAAAGAATTCCAAGTACCAGAGCCACTACCGCTAGAGAAATCCAATCTGGTAGCAGACCCTAGGGAAAAATTACCTCTTTGATAAATTCCTCCCCCAAGCATAATGACAGGTCCCAAGTCCATACAACTTCCATTTACTCCACACAAAAGCCACAAATCAAAAGGATTGGTGGCAGTCTGCTGAGGATCCCTAGTAGATATATCAAGCATTCCTGTACAAGACTTATTCACTATATTACTAATCATGGGGCTAAAGGAAAAATGATCTTGTTGAACCCAAACTGCTCTGCGCTCCTGACATCCAGTCCAGGGAAAAGGTCCTTCCTCTCCTGTGGATCCTCTACAAAAAGGTGCCCAGCGTGGCTGTCTGGGGGGGTCCCGGTCAGAGACTCATGTGGGCCACCATCCTTTAAGGCGAGAACCAATGCCTGAAAACAAACCACCACTCCTACCTCCAAATCTCAGTTGTGGTAAAAAATCTGCTGACTGCTGAGACAATTTAATACATTTTGTATCATCTGACCTATTGAAGCTCATTAAAAAGCACAAACTACCCTTCAAGCTGACATTTCTATTACCCTCTATAGGGCTTTTCTGATCATCAAAGGGAAGGTAGGGTAAGCCTAGGCTTCTATTACTGCTAAATAAGCGTGGAAACACAGTTGCATCATGTCTGACCGGCATCGGCTTTGGGAATATCAACAGGATCCCCCATCTCGGCTCGGTCATTCCTGACATACTCACTGCTACTATCACCAGGATCCTTAGGAAGGTCTTCATGACGAATCTTCCTCACAAGGCGTTCAGGCACCCACACTGGATCTTGTTGATCCTGAGGAAAAACACAAACAGACCCTCTCGCCCATGTTAGCACGGGGTCAGGCCCCCGCCAAGAGCCTGTCAGAATGTCCTTCCACTTCACCATGCTTTTAGGTGAACCATGGGAATCCTGATGTCTGTCCGCTGCTGAGCGGCCTTGAGCATCCAAATTGAAAAAGTTTAAAGTAAATAAGGCTAAAGACATTCTCTCCTTGGGGGTACGGCCTTGGCCTATTCCCCCTTTTTGTTTTTGCAAGCATTCTTTCAAGGTGCGATGAGCACGCTCCACAATTCCTTGTCCTTGAGGATTGTATGGTAATCCGTGATTAAGTTGTACCTCCATCTGATTACAGAAGGAGACAAAGGACTGTGCCGTATAGGCTGGTCCATTGTCCGTTTTCAGCTGCTGTGGTTTTCCCCATGCAGCCCAGGCTTCTAAGCAATGTCCTATGACATTGCGAGCCTTTTCTCCACTCACAGGTGTAGCATGTATGATACCTGAGCAGGTATCCACAGATACATGAATATATTTTAAGGTTCCAAATTCTGAAATGTGGGTAACGTCCATTTGCCAGATTTTGAGTGGCATCAACCCTCTAGGGTTCACTCCCACACTGGGAGGATGATGATGAATCACACACTGAGGACAGTCCAAAACTACTTGTCTAGCATCTGTTCTAGACAAATGGAATTTCTGCTGTAGAGTTTTTGCATTTACATGAAATAATTGGTGAAACTGTCTGGCTTGGTCCAGGAATGAGCTCCAAAAAATGCATTCCATCCTGGTCCATTGATCAACTTTATCATTACCCTCACTTAATGGTCCAGGTAATCCTGTATGTGCTCTGATATGTTGAATATAAAAACACCTTTTTCTATGCCAGATTAAAACTTGTAACTCTTGTAATAAGGCACATACAGTACTACTATTCTTAATAGGATCTGCTAATTCTAATACTTTCACTGCGTTGACCACATAGACTGAATCTGAAATCAAATTGAATGCAAATTGACATCTTTTAAACACCTCAATTACTATTTTCAACTCTACTATTTGGGGGGAGTCCGGTTGAAATTGACATAACACGGGCTCTTGTCTTTCTATCAAATAGGCTCCACAGCCTGTCTTTGAGCCGTCAGTTAATACATTTGGTGACCCTTGAAGTGGTACTGCTGAAGTAACCTTAGGGAATATCACTGGGTGCTCCTTAAAAAATGATAGCAATGGATGTTTAGGATAATGGTTATCAATCACTCCTTCAAAGCTACATTGCAATATTGCCCAGTCATCTACAGTGCCACACAAAATCTTAATTTGATAACTGGCATAAGGCACTATTATACTGGCAGGAGCAACTCCAAAAGACTGCAAGCATTGTTGGATACCATTCAAGGCTAAAGCAGCAAGTGCAGTGGGATAATGTTCTATTCTGTTCTTACTTGTGTCCACATCCCCGGGCAGAAAGATCTCCCTACTTTCAGTGACTGAACAGGCTGATCTATCTGAGTGGCTTCTGGATATGGAGGAGGAGTTGAAGGTGCCATGGCAACAGCTTTATTTACACCAGCCGCCGCCAGCGTGGCTGAAGGCGCTGTAACAACGGCTCCACCCACACCGACTGCCGCTGACGTGTCAGGCGCCGTAGCAACGGCTCCACCCACATCGACTGCTGCCGACATGTCCTTTTCTTTTACCTTTTTCTTTTCCTTTTTTCTAATAACAGTCCTCTCCAACTGTTCTATTAGAGCGTGTAGCTCTCCTTCAGAATCCGTGCTCTCTGAGTCCTCAAGATCTCTAAAATCTCTAAGATCGGGATAGAGAGGAACTTTCTTTTTGCCTCCCTTTTCACTGTCTGCCTGCTCAAATCTTTCGCCTTTGTTACTTTCCTTTTCACTGTCTACCTGCTCAGATCTTTCCCCTTGCAGCAGTTCCAAGGCTGATTCCCCCTCTTTGATTGCATTACAACATCTCTGATCTTCTAAACAACTCCTCACCATTTTCCAAATCGGTCTTACTCCATGCTTCAGAGTCCCTTGCTCCCAAGCAAAATCCAAGTCCCTGCCTAATTTGTCCCAGCAGGATACCGTAAGATTCCCGGACACCGCAAACCACGGAGCCACGGAATCACATTCATTCAAAAATCTTTCTAGGGTAGACTTCTTAATCTTCAAATTCCTAGCTAAAAGTAGCTCCTGAAGAGCCAGAAAAATTGGGTGTGACTCAGACAATCCCATGTTTAAAAATTTACTTTCGGTTCACTGCTTCCCCGCGAAACTTTACCTTTCGTTCGCTATCTCTGCGAATCTTTACCGTATGTTCGCTATTATCTGCGAATCTTTACTTTGTGTTCACTATCTCCGCGAATCTTTACCGTATGTTCGCTATTATCCGCGAATCTTTACTTTGTGTTCGCTATCTCCGTGAAACTTTATTATCCTGATTTATCCCAGGAACTTACCAGCGCGCCGCCCCTGACTGCAGGAGTTCTGAGTCTTTTCTGGGTCCCCGTACGGGCCACCACTTGTCGCGTCCCCCTCGACCAGCAAGGATGACGCAACTCACAAAAGCTCTTCTCCAGGAGTTTATTCAGGTCCCTTGAAAACAGTCTTCTGAATTCCGAATGCCCGGGCAGACCCAACCCACAGGCTAAATACTAAATGAACAGTCAATCAAGTAAAGCCACGTAGTGCTATCTTAGAGGCCCACGTATGCGGAAGCAAGCCAGATCAGCGGTCTTTGCCAAATATGAACTTATTATCATCGAGAGCGCTCACCGTCGGGCTGGTGGAAGGCGGAGACCAGCGCCATCTTTAGGGCGCGGCACATCGCAGCTCTCTACAATGGTAGGAAACACTTTTGTCTTCTCATAGTTAACAATATGTTTCTCTGAGAGCAGAAACCTTTGTATATACAGTAAAAATGCTGCAGTCCTTAACATCGAGGTGGTAGGCAGTGCTCGTTGGCATCAAGTGCCCAAGGTGTATGTTCAGAGCCAATGCTACAGTGGCATTCCACACCAGAAGGCTGGAGGCACTCTGTGCTTGATTTAGAATTAATTATTGGTTAGTGTATGTTCATAAACTCTCTGCTGTCGTCAAATGGTTCATGAATCACACATTCAGTTATGAGATCCCATTTGGGGGTCATTACCCCCACTTTAAAAAGTTGGACTAAAGATGGTACTCAGAAAATAGAGACTATCTAGCCTGGCAACAGTGGCACACATCTTTAATCCCACCACTCAGAGGGAGAGGCAGGCAGATCTCTGTGAGTTCGAGGCCAGCCTGGTCTACAGATCGAGTTCCAGGAAAGCCAGGGCTACACAGAGAAAGCCTGTTTCAAAAACCCAGAAGAAAAAATAGAAATAGAATATCTAGATGTTTTGAACTTAAGAAGAAGAATGATAGATACTGTTTCAATATAAATTTTCCCCAAATATTTCATAGAACGTTTTTTTTCCTTTTTTCTTTTTTTTGGTTTTTCGAGACAGGGCTTCTCTGAATATCTCTGGCTGTCCTGGACTCGCTTTGTAGACCAGGCTGGCCTCGAACTCACAAAGATCCGCCTGCCTCTGCCTCCCAAGTGCTGGGATTAAAGGCGTGCGCCACCACCGCCCGGCTTATGGAACATTTTTTTAAAAACACTTTCATTATATCTTATTTGTGTGTACTGAAGCATGTGTGGAGGTCACAGGACATTTTAAAATACAAATCACTATTTGTCTATTCAAATTTTAAGTAGAACTGGGCACCTTGGATTTTACTGAGCAGTTCTCCCTGCTCTCAAGCTTCCCTCTGGGGCCCAGTGTACACTGCTATCAAGTTGTCACCTAAATGGTCGAAATATCGTGCCTCTGAGCGAACTGCTCTAAAAGCACTGGCGTAAACCTCCCACAATTTTCACCTTACAGTTTCTATGAGTGAGAAATTTGGGACTGATTTAATGTTAGATTCTCGCTCATAGTCTTCCCCAATGCCGCAATGAAGGTGAAGTTTAAGATGATGTCCTTGCCAGAGCTGGAGGCTGGCTTCCAGGTTCACTCAGTGGCCCTGGGCAGGCCTTCACCTCCTGACACATGAGTCTGTCTGCAGGGCTGCTCAATGCTTGACATTTGATTTTTCTCAGAGCTCTAGCAAAAGAAAGTGTGGGAGAAGAAATCTGTTTCCTGGTGAGAAAGAGGGAAGAGCTCGATTACAAAGCCAGGCATCTGAGGGTCATCGTAGAGGCCAAGTACCATAATATTCAATTTTGAGGGTTCCTACTACAGGGCAGTCTTCAAGCTACAAACAAGACCACAGTTTTAAAGGATCTCAGTGTTTTCCTTTACTCATTCCTCTATTGACTCCCGTATTTATCTACCCCTCTGTGATCTGAGGTAACAAGGAATAAACAGACAAATGAAGACAGACAAATCAATTGACAATCTAACTAGAATCGCAGTGGGTTAGGTCATGAATATTTGTAGGAGCTGTATAGAGAGAAATTATATCTAAGCCCCTCATGTCCTGCACTGTGCTGAGAAACTGTCGTGCTCGGAGATGGGGAGATGGCTTTACCAGGAGAATGCATGCCTCACAAGTATGAGGACCATGGCTAGCACCAACAGACAAGCCAAGCCAGGTGTGGTGGCATGTGCCTGTACCCTCAGGGCTGGAAAGGTGGAAACAGGTGGGGACAGCCTAACTCCACCAGTGAGCTCCAGGTTCAGTGGGGAGCACAGAGGACTAAGGACATCCAATATCAACCTCTGGTCTTCACGCACACATATGCACATGTATGCTCCACACACATGTGCATGCAAACATGAACACACACACACACCACACGCAAACATGCACACCCATAAAATGTGTTGGCATCCAATATTGCTCTTGGAGAATTTTCTATGAAAATTAACAGAATAAATGAGTAGGGTGACAAATAGTCTCCATTTATATGATGTTCTTCAGTGCCTGTTGCCCTCTTATTGAGCAGCCAGAAGTCACAGGAGAACTGGATGTGAAGGTCAGAGGTGAACGTGTGCCTGGTATTGGGGTGGGGCCGCCTTCACTCTTCAGTGCTGGGAAAGAGACACGGGTTTTAAACTGTATTTGCAATTTAGCCTCAAATGGATCCACTCTGTTTCCCAGGAAATGCTATATTCCCTCAAAGTACCTCCATCTGTGTTGTACCCACCACTGACAGGTTTATCAGGAAATCTGTGGGAAGTCCTGAAAGAGGCATGAAAAGAGGGGAAGAGGGAGGAGAGAGAGTGAGAGACAGACAGTCACACACACACACACACACACACACACACACACACACACACACACACAGAGAGAGAGAGTCCATTTGCTACCCTGTCTCTACCTAAAGACAAAGCAGCCCTACCTTGTGACAGGTGGGGAGGGTGTGAACTTTGAGCTGGAATCTGTACAACCACAGTGCCCCTGAGTTGTGGCTCCATTTAGAAAATAGGGACCATAAATCTGCTTTAGTGCAGCTTAACCATGATGACTCGCAGGGTACACCCTAGAAGCCGAGGCGTGCCACTCCTAGTATGAAAGGTGTGAATGAAACAATGCCCTCTACACCCAAACCTGGCATTTTCTCTTGACCCTTCTGGCATCCGAGAAAGGGGACACAGCCCACAAAAGCCAAGTGACTCGTGACTCATGTTTAACTTTCATTTTGGCCTATAATCTTGCCCTAGACTGATCCCCACTGTTCCCTAGAAAATGGCAAATTCCTGAAAAGGACAGTGGTGCCTATTGGAGCATCTCCTGGCAAGGTTCTCAAGGCGTCTGTACAGAGTGCCGATGTTCCCATGATTCATCCTTCACAGCTCTGATGGTGTGAGTCCTGTCAGGGGAAGAGTGTCTCAGCATCCTCCTGCCTGAGCCCTTCTCCACTTCCATCCCTCATGGTTTGGGAGACAGTTTTTGCTGGTGAGGAAGGTAGTCATCTGTAAATTGTCAAAGACTTCATCTTTGTCCCTTTTCAATTCTGAGTTTTAAGGTTCTGTAACTCTGTACAGTTACATGGCGTATACTCATATTCAAAATATACATGCTGTGTGTGTGTGTGTGTGTGTGTGTGTGTGTGTGTGTGTGTGTGTGTACCACACACACACAGGTTCTCAAATGTCACAGTACTCATGTGAAGGTCAGAGGATAACTTCTGGTGTCAGTGTTCTCCTTTCGTCTTGTTGGAGAAAGAATTTCTTTTGCTGTTCGCCATTGTGTTCACCAGGCCAGCTGGGGCTGGAACTTCTGGGGAGTCTCCTGTCTCAGCTTGTCATCTTCCTATGGAAGCACTGGGGCACAGATGTGCTACTCCCCTGCTTTTTGTGTGGATCTTGGGGTTCAAATTGATGTCCTTCACATTTGTACCCACGGAGCCATCTTCCCAAGGAGCCTTAACCTGGGTTTGAAACAAGCAGTTGTGCCTCAATACCTCAGTTGGGGGGTGGGGGGGCAGGGGGGCAATGTTCAAGATAACCTTAATCAAGTATCATAATTAAAGAGAAGGTTATAAACTTTTTTCCACTTCATTAAGTTGCATGCAAGCATGTAATTAATATGTAATTAAGACATTACAACCATATTAAAAGAAATGACAAAAGAGAGACAACTATGTTCATCTGTTACAGCCTAGCCAGCCAGACACCACAGTGAGCAGATTAAAACGAAACAAAGTACATTGTTCCCCTACCAGCATTTTTTCCTCTGAAGAAGAAAGGATTGAAAGCACTGGGTTCAAAGACTCAACTTAGCCCACAGCTGGTTTCTCATCTTGCCAGGGGAGTGGAGCTCAGGGCCAGGGCCAGGGCGGTCGGCGTGCAGGGTTCAGACAAGTGCCTTGAATAACATTTTACTGCCCATTCTTGAAAAGAAAGATCTAGATTAAAAACTCGTAGTTGGCCTAAAGTGTGTAAATATGGGTTAAACTTTATTCTGGGTGTTTCTCTGAGGATGTTTGTTGTTTTAAGATAGCCTTTCTATAACCCAGGCTAACCTCTAATTCATAATGTGCCTTAGGATGGCTTTGAACTCCTGATCTTCCTGCCTGCACCTCCCTAAGCTGGGGACAACCATCCACCCCTAGGCCCAGCTTTGGTGCATTCATGAGAGCGGCAGACAGCACCACACACTGCGAACCAGCAGCCCTCTGCACGTGTCTGTCTGTCCTGTTTTTCTACTCCACAGTAAAGCAGCACACACAGACAAAACAGAAAGTTGGTGTAGGAGCTTCACACATCAAGGACAATGACTGGTTGAATGGCTGAATCCCCTTCCACGGTTCCAGGCTTGAGGACGGCATCCAAGTCACTCAGCCTGAGTTTCCTCATCTGAAAAGCTGGAAGAGGAAAACCTTGTATGATTTCCTGTAATATTTTACTAACTATACTTCCTAAATGACTACTAATAGCCAACAGTTAGGACTTTATGCCAAGCTCTGTGCCAGGCACATACATTTCATTTTACCTGCTCAACAAAGTGAAGTGTACAAACGAAGAGTCTGAGGGATGGAGAAGTGCAGCCATTTGCCTGGGTGTGTGGCAGGGATATGGCAAAGCCAGATTTACTGGGTCTACTAGAATATGGGCTAATGATGAGGCTGGACCCCAAGGGAGTCAGCCACTTTCATGGCCTTGTATGTACCGTGTGGTACCTGTCTCCTACTTGCTGGTGATTCAGGGCATGAAATTTGGGGTGATGTCTAGCACACAGCATACTGTGTACTCAAGGAGCGAGAGGGGAGTTCTAACACAGAACCTGTTGTGAACTGTGTGTGTTTAATATGATTCTGTGAGACAGGTGAGGATGGGACCTTAGGGAGGTCAGGAGATCACAAGGGGGGCTCTTTCATAAATGGCTACAGTGACCTTATCAAAACATGGAAGTTTCTTTCTCTACTTTCTATCATGTCAGGACATAAGGAGAAGACACCACCTGAAAATCAGGGAAAGGTCCCCTCCCAGATCCCAGATCTGTTGGGGTCTTGATATTGGATGTCCTGGCTTCCCAATGTCTTTTTCCTGGGAGTCTGTGTCCTAATCTTTCATAAGGACACTAGTCAGACTGGGTTAAGAGTCACTCTAATGACCTTGTCCAACTTAATTACACCGGGAAGGTCCTCTCTTATCTCATTAGTCACATGGAGACATGCTGATGATTAGGGTTTCAACACAGCATTGGTGGGGGCACACGAAAGCCCACAACAAGGGCAAAGTTCAGCTTTATCTAGAGAATGTACTTAGCAACTAACTCTTAATAAAGGATATCTGCTGTTGAACAACTGAAGACATTCAGAGTCGCTGCCCTTTCCATTGCCCTTTAAGAACATGTTCTTTTACTAAGTGTGGTGATCCTGGAGGCCTTAGTACCCTAGTTCTGGGGTGTGGGTGAGTGCCAGAAGGCAGGCAGCACAAAGACAATCAGGTTCCCCAATCCCACATCTTTTCTTGACACCCCCCAGTCAGGCCACATGACCACTTCTGGGTTACTGATGCCAGCTCCGGGTCCCTTTCTTCATTCATTTAACAGAGAAAATCTGAGGACACGAGCGGGGACCCCCTTTCTCTCCACACCCATGGGCACAGTCACCCACAGCCCCTCCTCCTCCCGACCCCCTCTTTTGTAGAAGATGTGGCCCTCTTATTTCAGAACCAGGCATGTGCTGGATCTCATTCTTTCCTTCCATGCCCTTCCACACCTCACCCCATGCGACATCTTCCTGAAGTTGCACCTCAGTCCCCCTCCCAACTCATTCTCAGCAGACCGTGACATGGGTCATTGCTCTTGCTTTCTCTGTGTTCCTGCTTCACCTTTCATTCACATAGACTTACTTTTCTCCATAGGACCTGGTACAGACATCATAGGTACTAAACAAGAAGAAGAAGAAGAAGAAGAAGAAGAAGAAGAAGAAGAAGAAGAAGAAGAAGAAGAAGAAGAAGAAGAAGAAGAAGAAGAAGAAGCTACAGGTTGATTATTGGGTTAGATCAGTGGTTCTCAAACTGTGGGTTGCTTATTAGATATTTACATTGTGATCATAACCATAGCAACATTACAGCTATGAAATAGCAAAGAAATAATTCTACGGTTGGGGGGGTCACCACAACATGAGGAACTGTCTTAAAGGGTCACAGCATGGGGAAGGTTGAGAACCACTGGACTAGAGAATCAAATATTCTTTCAGAGGTCGGTTCGAGAGTCAGGCAGGATTTGAAGATGTTGCAGAGCTGTGGAATTATCTGAATGGATGGAAGCGGAATGATGTCAGTTGCAGCAGGCAGGATGGAATCTTTAAAGTAACCACTTGCGCAGAGACCCCCAGGGCTGAGGTAATAGGTTCCTCTGTCTCCCGCTGCTTATGAGTGGGAATAAAGTCAGAGCAGAATCACAGTCATTACAGGCACCAGCCACTGCCACATCCGGGCATGGCACAGACTGGATGCCTGAGAGAAGCTGCTCTTTCATTGAAGATGGCCAGTGCCCAGGAAAGAGGAAGGCAAGCAGTGGACAACTGGGCAGTGAGGTGACCCAGAGCAGCCAGAACCAGCTTGGAGTCTCTGGGTGACATAGCTGGGATATAGTCTTGGCTTTCCCTGCGCACACATCCATATTTGTCTAGCCCACAGCTGGTGCTCTGAAGATGTGGAGAACTGCAACAATCTTGGTGATTTTCTATTCTCGGCCCTTGTCCTCTGTGGCCTCCAGGTGCACACAGAACTTCCTTTCTCTGAGGAATGCTGGCAGCTGAGAGCCAACCCCAGAACACTCACGCACACATTCCTGTGGCTCCTTTTCAGCAGGAGCCCTTCCCACAGGCTGGGCTCTGTGGGGGAACTTGGTGCCCAGAATCCAAGGCTGAGTCCTATCAGCAAGGCTTTCCATGCTCACAAGTCAAAACGTCTCTAGCCTGCGTGTGCAGACACATGAGCCCTCATTTACCCAAGGGCAATGAAATGAGGGTAGAGAGCTGAGGACTGGACACGGTGGCACACACTTTCATTCCGAGCATTCAGGAGGCAGAGTTAGGTAGATCTCTGTGAGTTCCAGGGCAGCCAGGGTTACATAGTGAGACCCTGTCTCTAAATAAATAAATAACTGCTCTGTGGAGTGAAACTAAATACATTTGGAAACCCATCATTTCTCTAAGCTCTAGTCATGAGAATACCAGACCTTCAATCAACAGGCAGGACTTGCCAACTGCAGCCTTATCCTGCAATACTCTGTTCAGGAACTGGCTCCTTTGCATGATTACAGGGTTATCTGTTGACATTCCAGCACCAGCCAAGGCCAGAATGCTTACAAATGAAAAGAGATGGACGCTGGTCGGCTTTTGGGAAGAGAAAGAGGAAGGCAAGCTATATTGTTTTTTTTTTTTTTTTTTTTTTTTTTTTTTTTTT
>CAJQZJ010001333.1:1085707-1117930 GCA_907164525.1 Lophiomys imhausi
TTTTTTTTGGTTTTTCGAGACAGGGTTTCTCTGAATATCTCTGGCTGTCCTGGACTCGCTTTGTAGACCAGGCTGGCCTCGAACTCGCAAAGATCCGCCTGCCTCTGCCTCCCAAGTGCTGGGATTAAAGGCGTGCGCCACCACTGCCCGGCAAGCTATATTGTTAAGATCAGATCCAAGGTCAACCAAGATCTGAAAAGAAAGCTGTGAGGCTACGGGTAGCTGAGCCCTCCCTGCCCCAATTCCCTTCTCTGAAGCATCCTCAGAGAACCCTGATGCTCATCCCGAGATCCCCACCTCACACAGCGGCTGCAAACACAGGAAGCCAACAGACAACTCTAGAGAACTAACTCAGTTTACTTCCTCAAGTGGAAAATGTTGCCTGAGAGGTCGGCAGAGGAAATTAGGCCTTTGGTCCACCGTATCAGCCATGGGAACTGAAAAGTCCAGATAACTTTTAAGTTGACGCACTTCACCCCCATCATCGCTGCTGTGGATGAAAAGCAAACACAGGCCAAAGACCTCCCCAGGAAAGACAGCCACTTACCAGTGGAAGGGGTCGGGAGACCTGGCCTTTAACTCCTGACTTCTATCTTGCTGGGAGCTCACACTCAATAGTATTGAAGCAAATGTTTAATCAGGAGAGGCAAAGGGTGACCGGAGGAGATCTGCTCAGTCCTTCTTCTAACCACTGCCATATGCAACATTGACTGATTACAAAGATGCCCAGGAAACTCAAGGAGAGAGCCTAAGGAAGTGTCTTGTGGCAGAAGGTGGTGGGTGGAGAGGAAGGGTGTGTGTGAGTATGTGTGTGAGGGGGTCGGGTGGGTTAGCTCCTAACTAGGCCAAGTTGAACAGGGAGAGCCTGGTAACAACAGGGCCACATATTCCTCCAGCCTTTTAGCGAACCATTGCCAACAGTCTCATGGCCTTCATCCTATTTTCTGCTCACATTTTACAAGCTAGAGATGGATGAGAGGATGAGAGAGAAAGAGCTCTCTTTATCTAAAGGCATAGCTCTGAATTGCTAAGTAGAAATATTAGTTGGGGGGGGGGTCTTACTTTGACCCTGATTGCATTAAGCAAAGTCATATAAGGCAACATTAATATTTGTGTTGCGGTCTCTAGCCCATCCTTATCAAATCTCAACACTTAATCTGCTTTCACATTGGATGGTAATTTAATTTTCCTACTAATGCAGCCATTCATATGTCTGTCATTAATGTTGCTTTTGAGATTGGCTTAGGGCTCTGTAGTAGGAACAATAGTGAATGATTGTCTTATGTCTTTGAAAAAAGATAGCCCCTGAAGTTTTGAAATTCAGTCTCTATTTTTTTGGTTTGGGGGGGGTGGGTAAATTTCACTATGTGTTCCACACTGGTCTCAAACTCAGTAAGTAGCCCAAGGCCTTAAACCCTTGGTCTCCCTACCCCAGCCTACTTAATGCTAGTATTTTAGGCATGAGCTACCACCTTCTTTTAGAATTTCCTCCTCCTTAGTTTAGTCTCAGACTGCTGCACATCATAAGGGCCTTAAGCACTCAGTAGAGCAAATTCATAATTAAAGGGCAGTGGGTCAGGCACTTGCTGTCGAGCCTAACAAGCTGTTTGGTCCCTGGGACCCAAATGTTTTGGAGAGACCTGATTCCTGACAGTTGTTTCCTGCCCTCCAGACTACACATCCATGCAGATAGGCAGGCAAGCATCTGCTGGTCCTCAGTAAAAGGGGGGGGGGGGGGCTGGAGATCCCCTACCCTGTTAGGTCTGAGTTCCAGGTTCTCCCAGAATGCCTTAGTTTCTACCTGTTATGGGGCATGTTACGCCCCCACCAGCCTTTATATAATCCGGACATCTTGGAGACTTGCTCTGTTTCTTCCTCTTCCTCTTCCCCTTGCCCTCCTTTCCTCTCTCTGCCTCCTTCCCCCCCCCCCCCCCCTCTCTCTCTCTCTCTCTGCATGCACACGCTGTTTCTCTTTCCCTCAGCTATCCAATAAACCTGTCTTTATATAACTTAATTTAGCCTGGATTGGATCATTTCACACAGCGCAGAATGCACCATTATTTTTATAAAACATACTCAGTCTACACCAGATAGAGACTGAGTGCTCAGCCCTAAGTGGAACACCTGTACAAAACAACCCCACCCCCCAAGGTTCAGAGAAGATGGCAGAAGAGGAAGTGGAAAGAATATAAGGGTCAGAGGAAGGGTGGAGCCCTGCCAAGTGCTTTCTGCTCGGGTCATGGTTATTGCAGTCATGAGCTGTTTTGTAGTAGGATGGGATGAGGTTTGTTGAAAAGCCTATTGAGTGCTGTAGACAAATACACGTAACCACATCAAACATGGTTTTACTGTTGCTGGAACATAAGTGTATGTTGGAAATGTCTGATTGGTGGGGAGGGTGGAGGGGAAGGATCACGGACCATCTGCGTGTCACATTTAGGAGTATAAACTGAATTGTATAGGCAACAAAACGTTATTTTAAATACTTCAGCACAAACGTGGGGTCTGAACTTAGCCTGTAGCTGGGAAAGTAAAGTGCAGATCTGAGAACCATTGTGGAGCCTGACTAAAAGACACGTAAGCAGTCATGCACATCCAAGGAACATGCTGAAGGAGTCAGAGCCTCTGCAGCCCCCAGAGCTCCCTGTACACACCAGATCAGATCTCTTTTCTCTGCCAGATAAGAATTACAAGACTTATTAGAGCCACCAACTTTTCCAGCATCTGCCAGGAAACTGTGGTGTATACACATGTACAACTTTCAAATCAACAGTTACATGTACATTTTTGGTTTATTTGCAGAAACAGCAATGGTATCTGCTATGTGACTTGCACCCCGTTCCATGGCACTCATTCAGTGCTCAGATTCAGTGCTCAGCCTGAACACACCAATCGCCGGCTGGTGTGTGTGGTAGGCAGAAGTCTGCCTAGGTTCAGAGGCAGAAGAAGGCAGATGGTACTGATGAAGTCTAGAAATCACTCCCATTGTACAGATGGAGAAAAGGCCCAGTGGGAGATCCAGAGAAATACCAAAGTAATTAGAAAAAAAGGAACCAATAACAGCAGAATCTTCAAATGCCTTCTGCCAGGGCTTCAGTATCAAAGAGAGGACTGGGTCCTGGGATGTGCTCAGTGGGGTGCTTCAGAAGAGGATAGGGACTTGACTGTGTTTGGGGAAAGGTTTGGGAGTTGTGGTTTGAGGATCAAAATGGGGGTAGGAGCTTATGGCACTTCCTTACTGAAAGTTCCATTTTAAGATGGGGGGTTTAGACTTTTTCTCTCCTGTGTGGTAATATGGTAAAGACATACTTAGCTGTCTTTGGGGAAACTTTGGCAGTTTGAGTACAGCCTACTTGTGAAACAGGAAGTGAGAGGCCAGAGGAGGAAACACACCTGGCACCCTTCTCCACTTTCTGCAAGGCCCTGCAAGGATGCAGAATATGCTGTGGGTAGGGATGGTCTTAAGTGCTGGGAAGAGGCAAAGGCCAACCTCCAGGATGCCTCCCCACCTCCAGTGCAAGCCAGGGGAGGTCCTGGACTAGAGACAGAGCCGGCCCTGTGGTTGCTGATGTTACAGAAGTCTCCAGATGTGATGTTCCAGTTCAGTCAGGATGTTTCAAAAGTTTAAGGTGAGCCTAAATTCATATTTACTCATGTAATTGTTTCATAGCTTCAGATTGGAAAGAATAAAGACAACTGGTTTACACTCATATCAGGTTATTCCAAATAAATTGATAATTTTTAAAGTTAACTGTAAAAACCCCCATTTAAAAAAGTACACTGTGTGTGCACACTCATACCCATTTGTGCCTGCCTGCCTCAGTCTCTACCTAGTTATAGAGGATCTCTGAGCCCCACCCCTTCCTGAGGAGCTATTGGCAACTGATAATTTCTGGAGAGGATTGTTCTTTCTTGAGGGTGTGGCCACAAATAAGATTTCCATGGCCCAAGGGACCCCACACCCATGCACATATAGGCAGCACCCACTTAGTGGGTGTCTTTGTTAGGTTTCTTAAACACCATGACCATAAACAACTTGGGTAGGAAAGGGTTAATTTGGCTTATACTTCCACACCACGGTCTATCATAAACTCAAGCAGGGCAGAAATCTGACAATAGAACTGGTGCAGAGACCATGGAGGAATACTGCTTACTGTTTTGCTCCCCATGGCTTGCTCAGCCTGCTTATTTATACCATCCAGGGCCACCCAACCAAGGGTGGCACCATCTCCCTGTGAATGGGCCCCCCACATCAATCATCAATCAAGAAAATGCACTATAGGCCAATCTAGTGTGGGCATTTTTTTCAATTGCAGTCCCCTCTTTTAAAATGTCTCACTTTGTGTCAAGTGGACATAAAACTATCCAGCACAATGGGTTATTAAAAAAAAAAAAAAGGCATGAACTTGGTTAAAGAATGTGTGTGTTGAGTTGGGTGTGGGGTGGCTTGGAGGGTAAATGGGGTTATATATGGTCATATTTTACATATGAAATTCTCAAGAATTAAAAAAAACCCTTTATTCCATAATACAAATCCACTGAGTAGATGATTGCCTTATTTTTCTTTTAAAGTCTGCTCAGTGGTTTTCTCACACACTCTTTCCTGAACAGCCAAGTAGATTTGCCCAAATCCTTCACACTGTCGCTGTAGCTAGTTTTCCCTTGTATCTTTAATTTCTCCCAGAATTATCTTTACTTGCACCTCTCATGGATGGAGGGTGGCTTCAGGGTATGGCCATGCATCTCACTGACTTATTTTTTTCAAAGACTTAATTTTTATTATTTTAAAATTCTCTGTGCCCTCACATGAATGGAGTAAGCAGAAGCCAGGGCTTTGGATGTTCCTGGAACTACAGTTAGAGGAGGTTGCTGGCTGCCCAAAGTGGGTGCTGGGAATCCAACTTATGTCCTCTTTGAGAGCAGGACTTGCTCTTAACTGCTCAGCCATCTCTCCAGCCCCCTCACTGATTCATCTCCCTCCCCGAAACCTAGCAAGAGTAAGGCTCTGTCTTCTCGAAACCTAGCACAGAATGTAATTGATCTGAGTGAAGCATGTCCTATGTTTCAGAAAATCCAGAGTCGCTGGATAACAGGCGGAGGGAACAGAAAATGTACTGAGATCTTTGGTGTCATGGGTTCTTCTAGCATCTCACACAGGGGACCTCAGCCTTCAGTTAAATGCACAAAAATGGCAGCAAAGTACAGTTCATTTCTGCCCCCTTTGTATACATGTTTCTAAAAGAACATTAATTTTTAAAATTACTTTCCCTTCTTCCCTCTAATCCTTCCATGACCCTTCTACTCCTTGCTCCCTCTTGAAATCATGGCCTCTTTTTAACTATTATTGTTACACACAGATACACACTACACATTCTTAAGTAAATACAATCTGCTCAGTCCATCCAACATTACCTGTATTATATGATTTGGGATGAAGACTTGGTATTGGATAACCGATCAGGAAGCTCCATCCTTGGGAAGAGCATTTCTCCCTTCCACATCTCAGCATCCGTCACCTGTCTGTAGTTCTTTATGTAGGAGTGGGACCCATGTGTTGGGGTAGTGTTAAGCATTCTAAATGTTAATTGGTCCTGCTTGCTGTCTGTTACTTACATTGACTCTGATTGGTTAAATAAAATGCCAAGGCCTGAGATTGGGCAAAGACAGAAAGGTGGGACTTCCTGAGATTAGAACAGGAAGCCTTGGGCTGGAGAGATGGCTCAGCGGTTGAGAGCACTGGCTGCTCTTCCAGAGGTCATGAGTTCAGTTCCCAGCAACCACATGGTGGCTCACAACCATCCATGATGAAATCTGGTGCCCTCTTCTGGCCTGCAGATATACCTGCAGACAGAACACTGTATACATAATAAATAAATCTTAAAAAAAAAAAAAGAACAGGAAGCCTGTGCTTTAGACAGAGGATTAAGGCATTCCAGCCAGGAGCAGGAAGAAGGAGGCACACACCATGGGTTAGAAAAAGGAACCTCATTCCACATGGCCAGGAACATCGGCATATCGTGGAGTATGGCAGTCCAAGGGGACGTATGTATATATGGAGTCATATTTGTGTAGTAGAATTAAGAGCTAGCTTAGATGGTCCAAGATTGCACAACTCAGGCCAAGGCTTGTTAAAATCCATCCTGTGTCTCTGTGTGCTCATTTATAATGTCTGGATGAGAATTAACAACCACCAAACCAATTTAATACAATCTAAATACTGGTTAAATAGTTTAATTAGCCATATTTTTATTTTTACATATGGCGCTCAACTAAGGCAATTAGAATCCATGCTTACAGCCTGAGAAGGCCCGGGTGAAAGCCGGTTTCCTAGCCAAAGAGCAGGAAACCGAACCCAAATGCATTTCAAAGGTGCGGCTACCTTAACAAAAGCTGTTGCCTTGCAGCAAAGGTGGAGAGCTAAGGCTTAGCTCTCCTTACCTACTAAAAAACTAGCAGCCTTCTAAACAGAGCTTGAGAGCAGAATTAGCCACCTAGATTAAAAATGGAGGAATTCATCATGCCTCAATACGTTTGGATTCCAATTGAGTTTGTTCCTCTTAGCATACAAATGATTTTTACCCTGACAATTGTGGTTCTGTGTATCTTTTTTGAGAAAGTTCAGACTAGGATAGTCTTAAAGGAAGGAATTTATAGATGCAATGCTGAATTGCCAAAAATGATACTGGAGGAAGGAGCGAGGCCCTTCCTGATAGATAAGGCAAAACTGAGGACAACTGGAGCTAAGAGCTTCCTGGGTACTAGGTGCCTGTCAGGAGTTTCTGGTATTGGTCCACCAATGAAATACAATCGCAACTAGATTTCAAGGAATAACACAAAGATTTAATTGCCATGGGATGGCATGGTTAGACATGCCAAGGCTTTTGGAATGTTGTTTCTTTGCTTGATTTTTGTTTAGATGTCTTTGATTTTCCTATATCGGGAGGTAGAAAGGATATTTTTCTGGTTTGGCATTGCTAAAACATAAGAGATTTTTGAAGATTTTGGGCCAATTTCGAATTGTCACTACAGTTCAAAGTTGCTGTCAAGGTTACAGTTACTAAAATCTGGGATTTAAGTGAAATATTTGAGCAGGGTGGTCCTGGCACACACCCTTAATCCCTTAATCCCATCACACTAGAGGAAGAAACAGGCAGACCTCTGGATTCTAGACAAGCCTGGTTTGAACAATGAAGGCAGGGCGGGAGCCCTGCTAATAAGGTTGCTTACTAAAGACAGTCTAGAATTCAAAAATGACATATTTTTTCCTTGATGTTTAATAGTATCCTTACTGATCTAATGAGTAAATACACATAATCTCAAATTTACATAAAGTGAAAGGGGTCACAAGCCAGTCTCAGGTGTGGGGCTCCCACTGGAGAACTGGTTCCCGGAGGCATTTTGCCCCTAAAAGACATATGTTAATTGCTGGGTGTGGTGGTGCACACCTTTAATCCCAGAACTTTGGAAGCAGAAGCAGGCTAATCTCTGTGAGTCCAAGGCTAGCCTGGTGTACAAACTGAGTCTAGGACAAGGGTATACAGAGAAATCTTGTCTCAGAAAAAAAAAGGAGAGAGAGAGAGAGAGAGAAAGAGATATATTCTGTTACTCAATGTAAGGACCCAGATTTAGGCTAGGGAAGAACATTCAAACAGCAAGACTCCCACAGCCAACAGTTAAGAAAAGCTAACATAAAATAGCATATTATGCTATCCTACAGCAATCTCCTTAATAATGGTGTTTCCATGGGAGAATTGGAACTCAAACTAATACAAAATGGTTTAATTAATGTTATTGTTTATTAAGGGTAATTCAATTATTTAAATTCATACCTTGATCTCCAAACTTAGGAGACAAGGAAAAAACAGGTTCCTTGTATGTTCAAGGCAAATCTAATCTACAGAGCTCTACAGAGCAAATCAAGACAGCCCAAGCTACAAAGAGAAACCCTGTCTAAATAAGGAGAGATATATCCACATAGAAATTAAATCTCCAAAGAAAGGAGAAAAGGAAAGAAAAAATATGTAAATGCATACCTTTGTTCTCAAAACATGGGAGATAAAGACAGAGACAGATTGGTTCCCTTTGAGTTTGAGGCCAACCTAATCTACAAAAAGCCAGAACAACACAGAATAAACCTGTTTTAATCAATTAATAAATGTATGTCAACTGTAGAGGAGAATATTTAAACTCCATACAGTCTTATGCTGTATTTTTAATTTAAAATAGATTATATATAGCATATATATGTAATACTATTACATGCCATGTTTTTATATGGCATGAATGGAGACTTACAAATGTCTTTCTGCTGTTCAAACAAAGAACAGAAGATATTCCTTAATTGATTTGTGCATCCTGCACATCCAAGGTATTTGGTAATTGCAGAACTATATGTTACTTGTGAGAAATTATATATTTTTCAGAGTGGGACCAGAGTAAAGAAGACAAGACAAGTAACCCAAATGATCCAGCTCATAGACTGTCTCAATAGCTGTTTCCTCAAAAATCTGCATCAAGAACAACTTCAAACAGCTTACTGAGATGGCCCAGCCTCAAGGATTGAACTTTCCTACCAAAGTCCAGCTTCAAACTACAAATTGTTCAGAACATTAAAATTGCTGAGCACATAGAGACTGGACAACAAATGTTACAATTAACTTTCTTAACCATTTTTCCATTTTTGGGCCCCCAAACAGGTTTTCTGCACCCCAATTCAGCAGGAAGCAGTTTTAAGAGAGCGACGTCCCATTCCCAAAAAGTGGGGTGGATGATTCTTTGGTCATTTGATGTGTTATAATTGTTGTTTAGGGGTAATGGCTACAAATTGTTATATGGTCTTGTTAAGCAAGGTATAGAAAGTTAGACTTGAAGATTTCTTTTTCCTTTCTCTATCCTTCTTTCTCTCTTATATAGGGGGGAAAGACTTGAAAAGAAAAAGAGGGGGATATATGTATATAATATAGAAATGATAAGATATAAGGATAGATTATTGAATCTGCTCTGAAACTCAAAACTATTGTTATTCTCAAATAAGGTTATCTTTCAATACATTGGTATAGAATTTTGTATATTGATACAAAAATAAGGTTAAATTTTGATTCATTGGTATAGAATTTTATAACTCATATATAAGGTATTTTGCCTATACAAATCATTTAAAAGTACAGGTTTACTTCCGATCCTTTTATGGGTTGCTATTGCAATCTATTTAGGAGTCTGGATAATACAAGTTCTGGCCAGTTGAGCTTCTGGTCATGTCAAATACTAGTGTTAATTTGTCACAAAATAGACTTAATAGGTTAACCAGATAGTAAATGGTTAAAATATAGTTTGTTTGTTCATAGATAGATAGAACATAGATGATAGATAGATTTATAAATAAATTGATAAATGTCTTCAAAACCCTCAGAGGCATACAGAAAATGGCATTTAAAGATGTTTTTTATTATTCTAAGAATTGTTTGACTTAAGACAGTCAGTTCCTGACAGTTCCCATTTGACTTGGAAGAAGAAAATGAGCATCAAAAAGAAATCTCCCATCAGGAGATAATTCCTATTGGGAAAAAATGCCCCTGCTCTCCCCACAGACTATATACAGTCCAAAGATGGACCAGAACTTAAATGCAGGTAAGTCGATGTCCTCATTCTGCAGAGACAGAATGGGAAAATCCTTATTTCCTGCTGCACAATTTAGTCTGTGAAAAATGCTTGGCCAGAAGACTGAAGATGATGCTCTAATGATATTGAGAGATATTTGGTACTGTCTAGGCAACAAACTGTCATATTTCTTTTTAGAAGCTGCTCTCCTATGCTTCCTACTTACTCAAATAATTTTATCCCTTCTTATGTCTTTGATGAGGTTGAAGGTATAATAGTTATAAAATTTCAATTGAACTTGAGTTGTTTAGGATTTAAAAGGATATTTTTAAGTCTAAATAAAATCTAGGTTTATAAATATAGGATATAATAGAAATTGTTTAGGTTCAGAACTTTAGACACTCCAAGATAGATGATTTTTTTCTTCTTCAAGATTGCCTGATACAAATAGGCTAAACATTATGTGCATAACTTTTATATATGGTTTTCTTGATTGTTTCATATTTGTTTTTACTATATGAGTTAAAAAATTTAACCTTTTTTTTTTTTTTTAGACAAAAGGAGGGAATTGTTGGGGTAGTGTTAAGCATTCTAAATGTTAATTGGTCCTGCTTGCTGTCTGTTACTTACATTGACTCTGATTGGTTAAATAAAATGCCAAGGCCTGAGATTGGGCAAAGACAGAAAGGTGGGACTTCCTGAGATTAGAGCAGGAAGCCTGTGCTTTAGACAGAGGATTAAGGCATTCCAGCCAGCAGCAGGAAGAAGGAGGCACACACCATGGGTTAGAAAAAGGAACCTCATTCCACATGACCAGGAATATCAGCATATCGTGGAGTATGGCAGTCCAAGGGAAGTATGTATATATGGAGTCATATTTGTGTAACAGAATTAAGAGCTAGCTTAGATGGGCCAAGATTGCTCCATCCAGGCCTAGGCTTGTAAAATCCATCCTGTGTCTCTGTGTGCTCATTTATAATGTCTGGATGAGAATTAACAACTGCCAAACCAATTAACAAGAATATAAATACTGGTTAAACAATTTAATTAGTCATATTTTTTTACACTCATGAGACTTCCCCCTTCCTCAGTAGCTCGCCTATTGGTGTTCTTGCTCAGGTCTTGTTTAGGCAGCCCCATTGTTGAGATATCATGGGTGAAATGTCCCTGTCATTTCTAGGAGACACATTCTCACAGCCGATCTCCTGGTCATCTGACTCTTACAATCTTTTGCTACCTCTTCTGAGATGGTCCCCGAGACTCATGTGTAGTTGCATCCATTGAAACTGGGTCGACATGGTCACTTGTTCTGTGCATTTCTGAGCGGTGTGGTCTTCTGTGATGATCTCTGTTGTGAAGATGGGTCTCCAGGAACTTCTCTGCTAAGTTCTGTCCTCCACAGCCTCCATATCTACTGTACTGAGACCTCTGTGTTTTCTCTGGTTTGGAAAAGTACCACACTCAATAGAAGAATCACTGACTGAATAAGGCCCTATGCCTTGCCATACAGGGTTCTTCTTCTGCCTCCTGAGTGCTGGGAAAAATGGTGTGTGCCACCATGCCCAGCTTCTTCTTTTTAATAAGACAAGCCTCTCCATTCTTCCTGATATGATTCCATACTCTCCTGTGATGAAGGTAGAGTCTACAGGAAGAGGTGATGAAGTCTGGGATAAACATAAAAGTGAGTGGCAGGCACACTGCTAAACTCAGAATCTGATGACTCCGCCTTTTTGTATCAGTTACCAAAGTCTGGGACAGAATGAACATTTCAGTAGGCTGGGGAGCCTGCCTGTTCCTTACCCTTGCTCACATACCCATCCTGCTAGCTGTCACAATGCTAGTCAGTCGGTACCATTGTATTAGTTACTTGTCTCATTGCAAGTAAATACACAAAAATACTTTAAAAAATGAATAAAAACAACAACAAAACACTTAAGGAAGGGTTTATTTAGGCTCAGTTTGAGTATACAGTCCATTACAGTAGGAAAGCCATGGAGGCAGGAGCTTGAGGCTGCTAGCCACATGGTATTCACAGTTAGGAAGCAGAGAGCAGTGGATGTTGGGGCTGCCCTGGACCCCAGTCTATGCAACAACACATTTAGGGTGGGCCTTCCCAACTCAACACAATCTAGAAAATCCTTCAAGATGTGCCCAGAGATTGGTGCCATTTCCTCATTAAGAGAAAAATAGTCTGTTCAAGTGTACGTTCTGTGGGAAGGTGACCTAGCAGTTACCTGGAAGCCAGGGTGCCGGCTTAGACCTGTAGTCCTGTTTAGGAAGCTGAGCCAGGGGGATTGCTACAACTTCAAAGCCAGCCTGGGCTACACAGTCAGTTCTAGGCTAGCCTGAACCAAAGACTCTGCCTCAAAAACTAAAAAGGCAAATCAGCAAAAATTAACAAAGTTCCTAGGAACTCCAGTCCTACTGCCCTAGGCTTGCCCTGTTAACAGCCAGACATACTTCCCAGAGAGCAGAGTGTGTCTAACACATGCTTCTGAGTGAAAGTAACTTTTGAGTAACATTCTTGTTTTTTTTGTTGTTGTTTTTTGTTTTTTTGAGACAGGGTCTCTCTACATAGCCCTAGCTGTCCTGGAACTCACTATGTAGAACAGGCTGGTCTCGAACTCACAGGGATCTGTTTGCCTCTGCCTCTTGAGTGCTGGGATTAAAGTTATGCAGCACCATGCCTGGTGAAAAACAAAAATTTAAAAAATTCTTTGTAGCAGTACTTAGAAATGTAACTATTGTTTTTTTTTTTTTTTTTTTTTTGAGACAAGGTCTTGTGTAGCCCAGGCTGGCCTCAAATCTGCCATATAGCTGAAGATGACCCTGACCTTCTGATCCTCCTGCCTCTATCTCCTAAGTGCTGGGGTTATAGGTGTAAAATAGCTATTAAAAACATCATTTTACACTCATAAATGTCACTGACATCTAGAAGCACTCTCTGCTTAAACTTGTCTTATTGAGGAGTGTTAAACTTACTTTTCTCAGTTTTTCAGTTTTAGAAAGCAGCCCTGTGTTCTGAGATGATTCTTCTGAACATTCGTGTGCTGGCTCTTTTATCTCAACTTGATGCGAGCTAGAGTCGCTGAGAGGAAGGCGCCTCAGCTGAGAAACTGTCTCCTTAAGATCTGGCTCTAGGCAAGCCTGGAGGGCATTAGCTCACGGTGGGCGGTGCCATCCCTGGGCTGGTGGTCTTGGATTCTATAAACAGGCTGAGGGAGCCACCAGAAACAAGCCAGTAAGCAGCACCCCTCCATGGCCTCTGCATCAGCTCCTGCCTCCAGGCTCCTGCCCTGACAGCTTTGATGATGGACTGTGATATGGTGCAAAGTTGCATGTGGGCATGCTGTTTCATCACTGCAATGGAAACCCTTATCTAGTCAGAGCATGTCAACGGCCGGCTATTTTGCATTTGTGTCCCGAGCTGGGTTTTGGAAGGCATTCTTTAGAAGAACAAAGTGGAAGGCTAAAGGTTTCTGCACAGGGTTGCTGGTACAAAACACACAAGTCTGGCAGTGAACACCAAAGCAGTGACCCAGCACACAATCTAAAACCCAAGCCTGGCCACGAGGTGGTGGCACAATGCCTTTAAACCCAGTGCTCGGGAGGCAGAGGCAGGCGGATCTCTGTGAGTTCAAGGCCAGCCTGGTCTACAAAGTGAGTCCAGGACAGCCAGGGCTGTTACACAGGGAAACCCTGTCTTGAAAAACCAAACCAAACCAAAACAAAACAAAAAAAACCCAACATCAACAAAAACAAAAAACCAAAAACCCTAAAACCCAAGCCTGCTAAATAAAGCCTGGTCATCTGATGATTAAAAAGTTGAACTCAAGAGGTAACTCTTTAAAACTTACTACAGAGAGGAGTTTGACAGACTGCAATTGATGGCTCATTAGAGCCTGAAGGAAGTGTGTGAGATCTCCATACAGGCCAGCTTGATCTCAAAATGTGTAATCTTGTTTTGCAAGGAAGAAACGTCAATGTTTTCAACCTAATGAACATTAAAAATGTGAACTGATCATACATTAAAATAACATATCACAAATAGTAAAGATTTCAAAAATCCAGAGCTATTTAGTGTTTGCAATCTTTTCATCAATCAGTTCAAACGTCCTCCAGAAAGTCAAGCATAGTGGGTGGTTCATGCCTTTAATTCCAGCACTCAGAAGGCAGAGCAGAATGGTTTCCAGTGAGTTTGAGACCAGCCTGGACTATACAGTGAAACCTTATTTCAAAAGACCAGACACTAAGATGTGGCTTAGTTGTACAATGATTGCCTAACACACACACACATGCATGCATGCATGTATACATATGCACACACATGCACTTGTGTACACACACACACACACACACACACACGCCTATCTTTAAAGGGATAGTTAAGGTCTGTGTGTCACTTCACACTGGCTGATGAACAAGTGGAAATACAAACAAGTATTCGTCATACAGGCACAAGGACCTGAGTTTGGATGACCAACATCCACAGAAGGGGTGGGAGGTTAGCCAGGTATGGCAGTGCACCCCTATAATCTCAGTGCAGGAGAGAAAGAGGAAGGAAGAGTCCTTTTTGGCCAGTCATCCTGTCATTGAGATCCAGTTTCACTGAGAGGCACTGTCTCAAAGTAGAGGGTCCGAGAGACCCCTCAGCAGCTAAGAGCACCTGCTATTACAGGGGATCAGAGTCAGTTCCCAGCACTCACAAATGCCTGTAACTCCAGCTTTGGGGGACCCGAGGCCCTCTTCTGGCCTCCTCAGGACCTGCATGCATGTGTGCATACTCACACCAGAATATACACTTAACTAAAAAAAAAAAAAAATCTTAAAAATAAGAGTATGGGCTAGGTGTGTTTAATCCTAGCACTCACTCGAGGCAGAGGCAGGGGGATCTCTGTGCATTTGAGGTCAACCTGGTCTACAAAGTGAGTCCAGAACAGTCAGGGCTACACAGAGAAACCCTATCTCTGGGGGGGGGGGGAAGAAACCAAATAAACAAACAAAAAACCCAAGAGTAAGGTGGGAAGCCACTGAAGAAGACTTGTGGTGTTAGTTTCTTCTCTGCAAACACACAGGCACTTGTGTGGCCTCCCCCTTCCCCCAAATAATTAAAAAGAATTAAAAGTCAAGGTTTTCTGAACTTCTTCATAGGTACAGTCAGATAACCTGAGGAACTGGTTAAGCATCTGCATAGATTATTACCCAGTAAAAGATCACTGTGAACAGCCACAGGCCTTAAAGAGAATGGATGCCATCAGCTCTGAAAATGCTTGTGAAGGGAGACAATGCCAGGCCTTAGAGAAATGGCTTATTTACAGATAGGGTCTTCTACTGTCATCCAGGTGGCCTGGAATTATGCAGATTAAGTTGTCTTCAAACTCTCACTAGTCTTCCTGGCTCAGCCCAAGTGCTGGGATTACAAGTGTGCGTTACCATGCTTGGCTTCTATTATGCTTTAATTACCTGGGGTTGATCTATGGTAATTGCTCTTAGGTTTAACAGAGAGAAAAACACACAGCAGGAAGACTTGGGGAGGGGTCCGGGGCAATGGAATGAGAATCCTGAAGGGCATTTAGGTTTCCATATTTAGAAACAAATATCTCCTCCATTCCCATTGGCCTTTCCATATTCATGGCACTTACTTTAAAACTACAAACAGGAGAGCTGGGCCTGGAGGCCTAGGCCTGTGATTCCAAATACTTGGGAAGCTGAGGCAGGAGGATGACAAGTTTAAGGTCTTCCCAGAATACACAGTGAGGATTCCTAGCCTGAGAAACTTGGCAAGACCTGGTCTCCAAATTTAAAAGTAAAGATAGGGCTGGGGACATAGCTCAGTGGTAAGGCACTTGCCCAGTGGTACATATAAAGGCTGGAAGTTCAAAGCCCAGTACTAAAAAAACCTATAGGATGTACATACATCAAACATATCTGTCTTCTTCCTAAGTGAATGACAATGATTCCCCCTCCCTTCTATCAATGACTGAGTCATCTAACAGCACTGTGGACCAGTGTTCTCAATCTGGCCTTGCTGCAGCTGCCTTTCCTCCACAATAGGGGAGGGATGTTAGCATGCATTCTGTACTGTCAATGCAGCAGATAAAATCAACCGACATTATGCAGGTTTCCCAAGTCCCCACCTGTAATTCCACCTCTGCTGTAATGATGTTTACTGAGCACTTACTATTTGCCAAGTGCCCAGGTGCATTGTGCATAGCTGTTGACTTTAATTCCCATGGGAACATCTGAGGCCCACAATACAACGACCCTCTGCTTACAGGAGGACAACAAGGCACAGAGTTTAAGGAACGAGAACGAGATCACACAGAGTAAATGGCAGACCTTGGAATCAAATCCGGATTATGTGGTCCTTGGGTTTATGTTCTGACACACATGGAGAGAGCATTATCACACAAAGGGTTTGTTCTGGCACATTGTATATGTTCTACACAAATTGCATCTTGTTATTAAAAGTGAAAGTACCTCATCTCTGAAGTGTGGCTGGGTGTTCTACACTCTGTGCCTCGTGGATCTTAGGGTTTTAACAACTTTGCCTGCAAACAGCTTGATCCTTCACTGCTTTGCCATTCAGAATTATGAAAAGTAAAAACTTGGCTTTCCTTTTACTTTTCAGTGAAACTTTGTTCACCCTGAGATTATAGGATTGTGGGAGAGCCACTGACAGCTTCAGTCTTAGGATGTGACATCTGATGAAGAAGGAATGCTGATTTAGAGAACTAGTTAAAACTAATTAGAAGGTTCAAGAACTTCTAAGCATGTCAGATATAAAAATGAAGTTCACCTTGAACTTCATTTTCAGATCTGCACCAACTAGAACCAATTCAGACTCTTTAAGGCCACAGCTTCTTAGGAAAGCGATCTCATTTAGCTTCTGTCGTGTTTTCTTCAGTAGGGAATTTCCTAATGGGTAGGCTTGCTTTGAAAATCAAATTTAGTTAAAATTTAAACTCTGAGGGTGACTACAAGTAAAAATCCAATTTTTACAGCCACAATGCTAAAAATTGTTTAAAGACAAAGACACGCAATGCCACCTACAGGGGACCTTTAGAACCACAGTTCTATTTCTTTTTTTTTCCCCTCTTTTTTATTTCTTCAAGTTACATCTCAATCACAATCCCCTCCCTATTCCCCTCTCCAGTCCCATCCTCCCACCCTCTTCCGCCTTAACCCACCCATCTCCTTCCTTTTTTTTTAAGTTTAAGGTATATCTTTTTCCCCCCAACAGCTCCCCCTTTTGGTTCAACAAATGGTTCCTTCTCTTATAATAAATACAATATAAAACAACAGAGGTAATTAGACCACAATTATGAGTTATATGGCTTAGCATACAAACCCAATGTCCGGTCCATATGTATTTGGCACCTGACTTTAACATTCTACTATCTAACCATCTCCATGAGTTTAAGGTTCTATATCTAACTCAGTTTTCATACTAACTTGCATAACAATTTTAAAAACATCTTCTCAAATCCAGAACACCCTCTTGATTCCTAAACAACTCAAAATTTAACTATAAGACTCTAGCTATCTATTCTTCAACCACCTCAGAAACCTGAGAGGGATAAATATATCTGATTATATAGGAAGTGTGCAGCTTCCAAAACTAAGAAATGACATACCAGTGGCTGCCTGGACAATTCCCATTTTCTCTCCATACATTACAGCATCAATCTTCAGCCGTTTGGCCCCGTTTCTCTGAAGGACATTGACTGTAAAGCAGGAATTATGAAGGACTTGCCTACCCTGTCTTGGCAGAGCTAGGCTGTTGACTTACCTGCTTCCAAGTTTTGTCCTTTTTGGACAGCATTCTGTCTACAGTAGGAGCAAGGGGTTTTTCCTGCCAAGAGATAGACTTGCCACTAATTCAATCATCTCCAATTGGAGATTCTTCAATGCTCATTGTCTACTTGGAGTAGAATAGGGGGTGCTGTCAGGAGCTGACATGTCTCGATATCAAAAAAATCTAAAGTTAAGAAAATATCTTTGAGCCGGGCGGTGGTGGCGCACGCCTTTAATCCCAGCACTTGGGAGGCAGAGGCAGGCGGATCTTTGCGAGTTCAAGGCCAGCCTGGTCTACAAAGTGAGTCCAGGACAGCCAGGGCTACACAGAGAAACCTTGTCTCGAAAAACCAAAAAAAAAAAAAAAAAAGAAAAAAAGAAAACATCTTTGAATGCCATATTCTGCAGATCTCTTGAGGTTTTTGAAGAGGCCCTATCTATCTCTTATATTAGGATGAGCAAATGTTGCTTGTCTCTTAGTGACTTGATTTCTGATTAGCTTAGAAAATAACTATTTCTATGTCCCACACTGAAGTAATATCTAAAATCTTACTTATCATATTTAACCAGAAAGCTCAAGGGTAAAAAAGAAGTATAAAAAGATCCACCACCATTTTGGATTATTTCTTTAAGTAATTAAAAGCAACTTAATTTCATCAACTATGATCCACAGTCAGTTATAAATGGGAACAGAAAAGACGCAGTTATGAACCATAAAGACCTTCAAAGTTCTATGCAGAACATGGATAGTCATGTCATTGGTGATGAAATATGAAATTTGTCTCTTTTAACTGCAGAATCCCTCTTCTGCATCCCCTCTCCCTCCTATTTCTCTACATTGCAGGCACTCTTAACAGTGATTTCAATTTCTAAAGTTGTTCCACAGGTTTTTAGATTCAGCTGTGTGCAGGACAGGCCACTCTAATCACAGACCATTTATTTTTTAAATGTTCTCTCCTTCTTTGCCCTTCCCCTTGGGAAGTAGAGTCAGGTTCCTTTATGGTAATGGTTCTCAATTTAGGATAAACATTAAAGCTATCTGGAGTCCTTCAATAGCACCACGCCTCTTGTTTAATTGGGCTTGAAGGAAGCTCCAGCATAGCATAGCTTTTGACTTCTGCTTACTTTCAGTTCTCTAGGTGACCTCATAGTGCAGCTGGTTTCAGAAACACTGCCTACAGAGCGAGTTCTTAGGACAGCCAGGGCTACAGTTGAAAAACTCTCAAAACAAACCAAACCAAAACACAATACAGGGATGTGACTTCTTCCCAGCTGACTTCCTGATTCTGATCAGTGGTTCGCGGTGGCAAACCTTACTTGCTCAAGTATCCTAATCCATCTCTGTAGCAGTTTCCCTCAACCCTAGCAATTATTTGAAGCTGGGCAGTTGATACACTGGCTGGTTGGTACCCAGCTAGTGGCATTACCTCACTCTTCTGTTGCACCTGCCATTTATTTCTGATATGGTTTTGTTATTATGTGGCCCAGTGTTTTAAAAAACTAAAATATTCCAGTCATTTGATTTTAACAATGAAGACACAGGAGCCAGGGGCTGGGTTGAAAACCAGCAAGATCAGAGAGGCAGAGAAAGCACCCAGCTGATGTTCCTACTCCACCAAAAGCCCTCTTAGCTAAAAAGCTTCTTCATGTTGTCTTAAATACTCTCCAGCTCAATGTCCCTCTTTTCTGTTTAATCCGTTAGCTGGTTTCTTGCTCTGCCTCTTAGCCTAGGGTTAACTTTATTTAATCCTGTGTACAGAAAGTTCTTAAATTAAAGGTGGTATACTTAGAGGTAAGCCACGCCATAACCATTTGTTTACAATAAACAGAAAGTTCTAGGATTAAAGGCTGAGCCATCCCACAATTAGAAAACAGGTTTTTACAATATAAAATCTTAGGGGTCACATGTGATTAAATGTCCTGCAGTAGCCTGGAATGGCCTTGAGCCCACATCTTAGCGCCTCCACCTTCAAGGTGTGTATTGTGCAACTCTCTCTGGACATACACAATGCAGCTAAGTCTTCCAGCCCCCAACTCACAGGCCACTTCCCAGGTTGGCAGGTCCCTCTTCGCTCTGCTTCACAGAGCTCACAGCAGTCAGTTCTGCCCAAAGCTCTGGTCTAAACCAGCCAAATCACTGCCCTTAGTCAACACAGGCCCAAGAACAGCTACTCCCCTTCTCCCGGTCTGAGTTACTCCTTAGGCCCTTCTTCTGGTGGGTCTCAAGTATAGGGCCTTGTTCTTTAGTAGACCTCTATTGGACTCTTCCAAAACGGGTTCTCCCAGGCTTTTCTGTGTGGGATGCAGTTGGTGCCAAGAGTGTTCTCTGAAGGGCACCCCGGGGTTAAGTGTTTGCCTCATTCCAGAGCGATGAGTTTTAAGATCTCACTTCATTCTCTCACAGATTACTTAACCCTAGTCACTCCCTTAGTCCAGGTCCCCAGAGGCACAGGTTGTGGAAAAACTGGTTAAGGAGTGGGTCCAACTAGCAGGGAGGATGCAAGGCAAGCAGGGCGTGGTTCCCTGAAAATTGGTGCTAGGCTGCTCCGAGTGGGTCAAGTCAGTTGGACTACATATGAAAAGTAGAGTTCCAGTGAAGAAGTGGAGCAGGGTGGGAAGGGGTGTGAGAATCTGAGGGGTCTGAGGTCAGTGTTCACTCATGAGTTCCACCGTACAGAGCAGGACGGAAAGTGTAAGCTACTGCCTCCAAAGTATTGCATGTTTAGCTCTAACTGATGGGGCAAACGGTTTCAAAAAGTGCCACTTATGGACACAGCATTTTGAAATTTAATAGCAAGCAAGCTTTAAAGACTGAAGAAAGCTCCCAGAGAAAGAACTATTATGAACTCTGATACTTGTCTCAAAGTCTCTAAATGCTTTTCTGAAAAGCAGCTGTTTGCTATAAATGTTCATCTCTTCAAAGCCATGTTCGAAGCATTCAGAGTCACAAGTTTCAAAAACGATGTTTATTTCAACAAATAGAATGTGCCATCTAGCACCAGTGACTGTAAATTCCAGAATTCCATCTGGTTACTACTTTTTGGAGCCCGTGTTGTTGCTCAAGACACTGACAGATTAGTCTACATGAGCAGATGATTATTGGAACAGAAACTGGAGACAACACAGAAAAAAGCATCTGATAAATGTGTACAGAACTAATTTTTAGTTACTCAAAAAATCAGTTTTATGTAAACATGATGTATGTCTTAATATCAGTATTTTAAAATCAGATTTTCTTGGATCGCATATACAAGAGAAACTGCCTGGGCCATACAAGCACAGAAGCCTTCAACTGGCTTTCTTTTCTCATGTGTTCCTTCTGAGATAGCATCTGCTCTCCCAGTCTCCTCATTTATTTTCTTAATGACTCACTACAGTACCCCTAACTCTCTAATTCACTCACCTACCTGTGATGGAGGAAAATAAAACTCTGGCCAGAAAAGATGCAAGATAATATTTTCAGTTTCTCTTAAAAGAACAAGTATTAAATATATCATAAGAAAACAACTACTGCACAACTATGTAAAAGTGAGACTGCCTTTGAAATTTACCTTAAAGACAAAATTTACAGCTTCCACCTTAAACATTATTATATAGTAAGAGATAACGATCATTAGAAATTGGATTGGATCAACTTTAGTATTATTTTCTCTTTTTTCTTTTTCTTTGGAGACAGGTCTAATTATGTCTGTAATGTGCTCTGTAGGTCAGGCTGATCTGGAACTCGGGAGATCCCACCTGCCTCTGCCTCCCTAGTGCTGGTATTAAAGGTGTGCATCACCACGACCAGCGCTCAAAACATTACTATATAGTGATAGGCAGACATCTTTAAAACTGGATCAACTTATCTCTAGTTTCTTGAAAATGTACTGAGTCAATCATCCTGCTTCAGACTTGAGGCTACTCTCAAAATTGATTTTTATTTGAGTGATTGTCTTTTAAGCAGAACTTGATGCTGAGCTAAGTAAACCTAAGTTAGATTTCAAGCCCACAGGCGGGCAGGCAGGTATTTCCCATTGTGGGCGGTCCATGGTGGTCATCATCCATGTACCAGATCTCTAAGGACGTGCTGGAGAGATCTGTGAACGCAATCTTCCCATGCGTGTGCACATGCTCCATTCTTATCTTTACCTTACCCAGGATGTTAGGGCAGGGTAAGATGGAAGAGGGTTTCATGACAGCAGTTTCTATAAGGAAAATGGGGGAGGTTTAAACATTAATTTCACAACACCAAGTATCTACTGGGTATTTTATACTATGCAATACATCCAGCAGTGGCCAACTGAACAACCACAAACACTCACAGACAGTTCTTAGCTGACATCCAAAGCAATCAAGAAGAAAGCACATATATGCATATTATCAAAATTAAATTTTTGCAGCCCTTTGTGTTGCAAAAACTACACTATCAAAAAATTTAAGACATCCATAGAATAGGAAAAATTATTTGCAAATCACACATCTAGTATAAATAGGTAAAAGAGTCTTAGAATGTTAAAGACAGCACAATTTAAAAATGGGCAAATAAAAAAAAAAAGGGCAAATATTCCTCTAGTGACACAAGATATTGAATATCATTAATCATTAAGAAAAAAATAAAACTGCAATGAAATCCTATACCTCATCTACTTCAACAGCTACAGTCAAAATGACAGACAGTAACAAGGTTGGTGAGCATACGGCAGAGACGGAGCCCTTGCACATCAATGGTGGGGATGTAAACAGTATAGTAGCTTTGCAAAAGTTTGGTGACTCTTCACGACACGTATGTAGTCTCCACGTTCAGACAGACGCAAGACACTATGCACACACAAAAAATGTTCACAGACAGACGCAAAACACTATGCACACACAAAAACATTCACAGCAGCATAGTCACTCATAGATCAGAGGCAAATGAGGACAGCTATCAGCTGGTGAATAAATGGCATGTTTTCAGCTGGTGAATAAATGGGTGGATGTGACCAGAACCATGCACAGGAATGTGAACCACACACAGAAAGGAGTATAAGGTGGAGTGTGCTACATGGAAGAACCTCAACACTTTCTGAATGAAAGGAGCTAAACACAAAAGGATACAAGATGAGATTCTACTTGTAAAACACACAGAACAAGCAATATGGAGTGAAGGCTAGTGGTGTTTCTTTTCTGGGTGATGAAAACACTTAAAATCAGAAAGTGGTGCCTTATGCAACTGAATATATTAAAAGCCCCAAGACAAATGCTTTGAAAAGGGTAAATTTTTATGGAATGAGAATTATATCAATTTAAAAAAGAAACAGGTTTTTTGCAAAAACAAAACCCCTTATATTCAGAAACATAAAAATATTTATGCCTCAAAAAAAGTTAAAATTGTACAGCTTCAGCAAACGCTGCATCCCTTAAGGCACAAAATGTATTTTCACTACATTCCACATCAACACCATTCTTTCCTTGGACTGAGTTTTAAACCACTACGTGCAGTCCCTAAAATTCTGCTGTATCTGCTCTTGGCTAAGACTCCTTATCATTAGAAAACATAGTGAACCATGTTTGCATTGTTCATTGAATTCAATCAATGCAAAGTCATCAGAAAGAAGTGAAGTTTACTGAATTTTAGCGTCATTAGTCAAGCTGATGCCTCTGCCTTATGGCAGTCACATCTACAAGATGGAGAAACACCATGCTGCCATTCTACAGGCTTGGACTGCAGCCGCAACCAGGCACTCCACAGGAAAAGACCCTTTTAAAAAGAAAATGAGAATGACTAAAATTTGAAAGTTACCTCTAGCCTTATAAAAAGTTGAGAGAAGAGGAAACTACAAAGAGCAAATGATTTGTCTGTAGCAATGTTCGGGGCTACAGTTTGGAAAAATGCCACTCAAAGGCCTGTGTCAAAGGCTTGGTTCCTAGCACAGGCTCTCTGAGAACTGCTGAGTGCTTAAGAAGTGAAGAATAGCCAGGCGGTGGTGGCGCACGCCTTTAATCCCAGCACTTGGGAGGCAGAGGCAGGTGGATCTTTGTGAGTTCGAGGCCAGCCTGGTCTACAAAGTGAGTCCAGGACAGCCAAGGATACACAGAGAAACCCTGTCTCGAAAAACCAAAAAAAAAAAAAAAAGAAGTGAAGAATAATGTCAGGTCTTCTGGTGCTCTGGGCATGCCCTTGAGGACCAGCTTTGGACCCCGCTCCTCCCTGTCTCTCTTTTTCATCCTCAGCCAGGTGAATAGGTCTCCTTTGTGGCACATTCTTGCCGTCACCTACAGCTCACTCACAGGCCCAATACATAAGACCACTCAAATCCAGGACTCGAATGAGCCAAGATAAACTTTTCTGTATCTCGTTGTCTTAAAGTAACTGCTGATGGACACACTCAGTTACACAGCCATTTAATTCATAACTGAGGTCTTTAAAGGGGCCCACCAGGCTGGGGATTTAGCTCGGTGTTGGACAGCTTGCCTATAATGTGCAAGGCCACAGGTTCCTTCCCCAGGACGGCAGAAACAAAGTCAGCCTTATATATTTTTTGAGATAGTGTCCTGATATGTAGCCCAGCCTGGCCTTCAACGGCACAGCCTTCTGCTTCTTGAGCTCTGGGGTTGTGACCAAGAACCCAAGACAAGGCAGGGAAGTGATGAAAATATTGAGTGTCAGTGGCTGCAGCCAGCCACCACTGCTATTTCACTAGGAGGTGAAGAAGCTGAGCACACCTTAGCACATAGACAAGAGTCAGCTGATGAAATCTCACAGTATGAAGAACCGTGAATACACATACTGATTTTTTTTTTCTGATGTATACAATATGAATGTCTTCACTTTGGTATTCTTCATCATGTTTGTCCAAAGGAATTTCCTCAAAGTCAAAGTCTAGTTGAAGGAGCTATAAATTTAAAGGACATATATGTTAAATTCAGTAATTTGGACCGATTTATGGCAATAAAGTCATTTCTGGAGAATAACTGGTAAGGGCAACAGTAAGGGAAACCTTCTCAGTCTAGAAATGTTCTATATGCTTATGTTGGAGCCATTATTTGGATGAAAACGCATGAGCTGAGAACCTAATGTACGTGTACTATACATGTTTTTTTTTTTTTTTTTGGTTTTTTTGGTTTTTTTTTCGAGACAAGGTTTCTCTGTGTAGCCCTGGCTGTGCTGGACTCACTTTGTAGACCAGGCTGGCCTTGAACTCGCAAAGATCCGCCTGCCTCTGCCTCCCAAGTGCTGGGATTAAAGGCGTGCGCCACCACTGCCCGGCTTACATGTTTTAAGTAAATACAAATTACGTAAAAAAAAAAAAATTGTTAACTTGAGCCAGGTGTGGTAGCACACACCTTTTTTTTCCAGCACTTGGAAGAGGCAGGTGGATCTATCTCTGTGAGTTCAAGGCCAGCCTGGTCTACAAAGAAAGTCCAGGACAGCCAGAATTCTGTTACACAGAGAAACCCTGTCTCCAAAAAACAAACAAAAAATTTTTTTTCTTTTAACTACACATAATTTCAAAAGTTCAGTAACATTTTCTCATATTCATGAAAAACATGGAACATATTTTAGTATATGTTATCTGAGGTAGTCACATACTTGCTTTTGTCATTAAGCCAAACAAGTACTTTTAGCAGACAAAAATTTCAGGACTACACAGATATAGCTTCAAAATGAGCCAGTTTTTAACAGGTTGAATTTGTGCCCATAAAAGGGTCTAGGTCTCTATTTGGGGCAGAACGAAGAACAGATAAAAGATAGGCAAGATGGGCACTTCTGTTTCAATTTTAAAAACAAACAACAAAACCCTGAGAATCTATTTATGTAAAATGTGCAAGAAAAATATATAGGAAAACAAAGAAGTAAAATTCCCCACTTCCATATTTATATCATGGATTCTTTAAAACATACTGCTGATAAGCTCCCAAAGTTAGTCTTGTGTTAACAGTGTTGAAAACTGTCTCAGAAAAGACAAGCTTGTCAGCAGCAACTCCTAACACGGCTCTGTAGAACAGTGTGGATTGGTGAGAACAGAAAGAAAACTCTGGAAAAGTCAGAGAATGGTGGGCTGTGGAGGGTTTCTTCTTGGGTTCTTATCAAGAGAATGTTTTCCTCAAATGAAATTGCCTAAAATACCAGAGCAACCACATACAGCTCCCTCAGAGGGACCTAATACAATACTCACCTCAAAATATTTTTTCTCAATTTCTGGATTTTTCCCCATTGTACGTTGTTCGTAACAACATATAATACAAGTTTCAGCTCCACTGAGATCTTTTAATGTTTTCAGCAATGGTTCCAAGGACTATTAAAGAAATGTACAATTTTCAGTTTATTACTTCAAGATTTACTTCTATCTTTTTTGCTTTGAACAAGGGTCTAGTTATGTAGCCTAGGCTGGCATTGAACTTGCAGTGGTCCTTCCATTTCAGCCACCCAAGTGCTGGGGTAATAGGAGTTGTACCACCACGCCTAACTAGACTCAAATCTTAAATCTAATTTCACTTCATCTAAGTTAATGTGGTACTTAAACAATCAACAATTTATTAGCCCAGCCATAATGGTTTAAGATTTCTTTTTTATTATTTTAATTACATGCATGTGTCTTGTGTGAGCCTGCAGAGGTCAGAGGACTTAGATGGCCTACAGCTGGAGTTACAGATGCTTGAAGTGGGTGCTGGGAATTGAACTTGTGTCTTCTGGAAGAAGAGTATGTGCTCTTAACTGCTGGGCCATCTCCTCAGCCTCCTGATCCTAATTTCAACATCATTTGGCTCAAGGTATCAATTTAAAAATAGATACTGCCCAACGCTGTATAAGCTGATACGTAAAGAAAAAAAATTATTCCACAAGTCTAATAAATTTTGTCACTGAGAATTAACTAATTCTTTTTGGGGGGGGAGGGGTCCTCACTTTGTGGTCTGTGCGGGGCCCTAGCACTCATCTTGCCTGGGTCTCCAGTGTCCTGGGATTCCAGGTGAGCCACATGCCTTGACCTGCATTTTTTTTTTTTGAGACAGGTTTTCTCTGTGTAACAGAGCCCTGGCTATCCTGGACTCTGTAGACCAGGCTGGCCTCAAACTCAGAGATCTGCCTGCCTCTGCCTCCCAAGTGCTGGGATAAAGGCATATTTTACCGCGCCAGCCCTGACTTGCATCTTCATTAATTTTCAATCTTACTGTTAATAGTTCAATGGGAAAAGTAAGAAAAAAAGGAAAGAAAGGGAAACAAATGAAAAAGGAAATATATTAGGTTTTCATAATATATCCAAATGGGAAAATCCTTTTAAATTTTTATAAAAAGCCTCCAATAGAGTGTACCAAAGTTTTCTCAACCACTATTCCCACAGGCCCGTATGCTTATTCTGAATTGTATACGGGTGCTGACCCTGGTGATTTTTGTCTTCTCTTGACTGCCTCATCATCTATGCAACTATCCCACTGCCAGAGATGTTAAAACGCGGAGAGCTGTGGGCTTCGGGACGCGAAAGTACAGCCCTCACTCACCTCCTCATAGTATATGCAGTCGGCCATCAATATGTAGTCTGGTGACGTCAAATCTTCTATTTCTTCCCCCCTTAAAAACGTCAAACATAGGTCTTTAACAGATGCTTTAACGATTTAAAGGATTCATTTTAGAAACAAGAAGCAGAAACCGTCCCTCCTATTAAGCATGCGTTGAGCCAAATGCAGTTTAAAGCGCGTGGAGGCGGTATCTTAAAACAAGCTGAGAGGCCATACAAACCATTTCAGTACCTTGGCTTGCACAGAACCAGTCACAAGATGCTTGTTCATGTTAATATTCACCTTCAGCAAGTCTTGCAGCTCCTCAAGATCAGTGACTACAACATCTGCCCTAAAAAACAACCTCGATTGAGGCACAGGAACATGACTGCACGCGAGTGACCTGAGGCTGGGCGACCAGTGCCTTCCCGCCAGCTCTTACCCGAGGGTCGCAGCCATAAGCCCCACGGCCCCCGTTCCGGAGCCCAGCTCCAGCACCGAGCGGCGACTCAGCGCATGGGCCCCGTCGCCAGAAAACCCTGGCGTCTCCAGGTATTTGGAAAGGACGATGGCGGCGTCCCACACAACGCAACCCACGCCTCCGGAGCCGTACTGCTGCAGTCGAAGCACTGTCCCATCTCTCTTCTCCACAACCCGCACAAAGCTCCACAGCGGGTCCTCCACCTCCGGATCCACGGCGGCCGCCATCGCTGCCCGGGCCGCCACAGGCTGCGGCACGTGGTGACGTCAGGCCCACGCAGGACCCGTGCCTCCCAGCGGCAGCGCGGCTGTCCACAGCGCATGCGTGAGTCTTAAAGCCCGGAAGGCAGCAGGAGCCTGCAGAGCTTACCTGGGAGTGGCCCAGCTGGTTGCTGCTTTGATCGCCTCTTTAAAGGCACAAAGCAGAAGGAGAATGGCTCACACAGAGCTGTTGGCCAGGTCTAGGCAACAGCTTTCCAGGTCCTATCAAAAATGGTTACATTCGAGAAGTTTCCTACTGTGCATCCTTTTTTTTTTCACGAGTGCATGAAAGTGGTGGATGGGAACTTGCTACTTGCTTTTAATGGTAAAGAAAAGTTAATCCTCTAAAGTTTACAAACCCCGGGGCCAAAAGATGGCCAGCAAGACCAAGGACCTGAGTTCCAGGGCTCACATAGAAGGTGAGAACTGCCTTTGGCAGGTTAGCCTTTCACATTGGATTTGTGGTATGCACACCACACAAGCACATTAGCACACACACAAATATAATAAATAGATGATAGGTAGATAGGTAGATAGACAGATAGATGATAGATAGATGGATAGGTACAAAGATAGATAGATAGATAGATTCATACAGGTTTTTTCAGTTTTGTTGCTTTTTTGTTGTTTCAGGATGGTCTCCTGTATCCCAAGTGGGTTCAAATTCATTATGTAGTTGTGTCTGGCACTGAATCCAGATCCTTCACTCTCAATCTCCCAAGTACTGGGGATTACAGGTGTGCACCACTATACCCAGCTTCTTCTTGTTCTTTATGATGAAAACAATACTGCAAATCTTTTAAAAATTAAGACTGAGGTGATTTATTAATCTTGTTAAGAACTCTGATACAAAGCACAGTAAAAGGCCACAGACCAGTAGATAAACACCGTGGCTTTTGGCTACTTTACAATTGCTGCTACTGCACTATCAGCATGACATACTTTGATCACTTTGAACAAGAGTGTCCAAATGGCAAAAGCTTTACCCTCTGTCTGATTAAAAAATTTAATAAAGCTTGAAGTATTCTCTGTTTAAATATTACCAATCTAGAAAAACTTTAAAAATTTTCAGTTAACATGAGATTAAAGTTAATAGGTTCTGAAGACAAGGCAGTCGGCAGTTGGTTCCTATGCCATAAGAAACTTTTGTTCTGGACTTACAAATTAGTAAAATAGCAGATTGTATTATAGGCCTCAAGTCACTTAAATTTATACAGGTTATTAGCATTATCTTTAAATATTTACAATATAAATAAACTGTACATACATGGCCTATTAACTTTGTTTTCCCAAACAATAGGCAAATCATTAGGTAAAGACACCATACACTGCAAAACAAAAGGCACATCTTAATGAGAAACATGCCCTTTTCTTCTATAATCAGGTTATGTTGAATTGTTTATAATTTTAACAAAATAATAAACAGTGCATTCTATTTTCCATTTTTGTCTTCAGCAGCAAATACTGGCATTTAAGATATGGCCTCAAAGAATTTAAGAACAGTGGTTGTTATTCATAATTCCTAGGTGTAAAAACCAAACAAAGTTAAAAGAAGATGGTCAGAGGGTTTAAAAACCAGTAACACCACAACACATCCTCTGTATCTGCATAAATTCATTGCCTTAAAAAGGCATCTATTACTCAAATTTGAGAAGTTTCTTGAGAATGCTATTTTATCCTCCTTCGGTATCATTTTAAGCCATATTTTAGCAGGGTCTACAGTGCAAATAGAAATTCATTATACTGGCCTTTGGGCAGCACTGAGGAGCTGAGACAAGGCAATGCTACTGATCACCTGAGGGTTATGGTAAAGGGCTTTTGCATTTCAAAATTTCAAATTCTTTTCTTTCTTTTTTGTTTTTGTTTTGTTTTGTTTAGACAGGGCTTCTCTGTGTAGACCTGGCTGTCCTGGAACTCGCTCTGTAGACCAGACTGGCTTTAAACTCAGAAACCCACCTGTCTCTGGTTCCAGAGTGCTGGGATTAGAGGTGTGTGACACCATCTCCAACAATTTTTCTAATTCTTAAAAGCTTATTTTATCAGTAGCATTTTTGTAAGAGCATTATTTGTATGTAAAAAGTACTAAGATACTATGCCTTTTTGAATAAATTAAAACCCTTTACAAATACTATTCCAGTGTCAATGACTACAGATGGCCAAGGTCATTGAGGAGTGTCTGCATTTCCAAGCAAAGGCAGTCTGCACAGTGGTGGGTGCGAAAGCTCCCGTTTGTAAGTCTTTGGAGGCAGTTTTGGTAGGTGAGGGCTTGAATTCTGCCTTGGTGGAACAGGAGGAGCTGGAGGATGAGCGAGATTGTTGTGGCTGGAGCTGAGCAAATGGGATCTGCGTGGTACTCGTGGAGAGGGTGTGCTGGGAGGAGTGCTTGGTGAATTAGGGCATGTACTAACATCTCTGAGCCAGTCTGGGTCTCTGTGAGGATGCCCCAGTGGAGGTGGCTGAAGAGTAAATGGACAGTTTATAAAGTGTTCTGGAGGCCGGAGAGGAACTGGTGGAGGGGTGTCAGGAAGAGGGTCTCTCGGAGGAGGTGGAGGTGGGCTGTGCACAGGCCCATCAAATGCACTGGTGGCCACAGGCGCTCTTGGCTTTACCTTTGGAGGAGGGGGCTGTCTTGGTGGAATAGCAGGAGGGTCATCATCAGATTTCATAGTTCCCTAAACAGAATAGAAAGGGACATGTATATTCTCTTGGAAAATGTCCAAGATAATTTTAAAAGACTGAAAAATTCTTCTGGGTCAAGTTAAATCTAGAGGCTCAAGTTAAATTAAAATGGTTTAATTATCAGGTTCCTGACTAAACTGCTTCGTTCCAGTTTAACTCTGGTCTCAGTTTAACATTTGGATATATAAGATGTTTTCACTGAAACCTCACAGAGTTCCACATCATCTTGCTTCGTTTCCAACATTTCATAAATGTATAAAGCTTATTTATGGCAACAGGTCAGTGAAAATAATATAGTTTTATAGACATGAAAGGGCAAGGTATCACCAGCACTTAACACCTAGCTTCTGCTCCCTGAACTTCACTTCTGTTCTTCCCATGGTTCTCAGAGCCGTGGGTCCAGGGACCAGCAGCATCAGAGGATGGCTTAGCACAGCCAATTCCCAGACCCAGCTGCAGCTCTACAGCCTAGGCACAACAACCTACTTTTAACACGTTTCCCAGGTGATTCTGACGTGCCCTTACATGTGAGAAGCATTGGTCTAAAGTTTTCAGGTTCTTTAAATAGGAATTCTACCCTCCTGCCCCAATCTGCACAACAAAGACAATGTGCTTCTGATTATCAAGATTTTCCCACTTTATTTTTAAGTTTTAAAAAATTTATTAAACAACTACTTAAGTGTTTTTCAAATATGATAATCTAAATGTTGAAGAATTGTACGGTGTGGCTAAATTATGACTGACATACTCTAAAAGATAAGTACTATGTTGAAGATTCACAACTTTGCATAAGTTGAGGCAAACCCAGGTCTAGATGACTACCTTGGAATTTGAAGCATCATGATCAAATTTTTTCCGAGGAGGAAGTGGAGGAGGAATTAGTGGCTCTTCACTCAGTTTGTGTAAACTTCCACATGAGCTGAAAAAAGTCTCTGGGGGAAGAAAAGACTGGTTTATCATTCACAGTGCAGTTACAGGACAAAAACGCCACTATAACTTGTGATTCCTTCTACTACCACATTTGTCAAATGGATTATTTCTCACTAATAGCTAACTGTTCATGTGTTCATCTGTACTCTCAACTAATTCCTAATCATTAGGGACAACATGTACATATGTGATTGTATCCCTAGCCTCTACCACAGCAACTGGCACATGGCAGTTATGATACTTAATGAAGGCACATTATTAAGATTAATAATGAGCCGGGCGTGGTGGCACACGCCTTTAATCCCAGCACTTGGGAGGCAGAGGCAGGCGGATCTCTGTGAGTTCGAGGCCAGCTTGGTCTACAAAACAAGTCCAGGACAGCCAGGGCTGTTACACAGAGAAACCCTGTCTCGAAAAACCAAAAAAAAAAAAAAAAAAGATTAATAATGAAATTCTGATCTGGACCTGGTGGGGCAGACCTGTAATCACAGGCAGTAGGATCACGAAGTTCAAGGACATCCTGGGCAACTCAGTGACTCTGTCTCAAAATAAAAAGTATATTAAAGGAAAAACAAAGTTGAGACTGTAGCTCAGCGGTGGAATGTTTGCCTAGCATGCATGAGGCCCTAGGTTTGATGATCAGCACCTTAAAAACGAAACAGAAACCCTCCCCTAAAAGCCTTTTAAAAACTAAAACAAAATAAAACTGCAAACGTGTGTGTGTGAACTTGTGTGTGGCGCTTGTGATGTATTAGCTTCCAGAGGAAGACCATTCTGAGCAGAAACTCTATCTCTAATACAGAATAAGTCTAGCTACTATGCATAAGCAAGCAACCCAAAATTAAAGTTTGTAACATAAATAGTACTGACCAACTCCACTATATTTGAACCACCACAGTAAGCAGACATGCACATCTGGTGGATAACTGGAAAATCAAAGTAGCACGGCTATAAATAATAAATAGATACCAATATGGCAGTGCGAAAACATTAGGACAGTTAAAAGTAAGATGCAACAGA